>JAJOZX010005464.1:290000-327002 GCA_023014485.1 Bathynomus jamesi | reverse complement strand
CCCCCTAAATAAACGGCTACTCAAATGAAAATTTGTCTGTGGTGTTTTCTCTTTTAGTGGCTTAATTGAAAAAAGCGAGCGAAATAAATGTCACCTTCTTTTCTCTCCCTTATGCAGTGACGCACCCTAATATATATATATATATTATATATATATATATATATATATATATATATATATATATATATATATATAAATCATGGATGAATACCTACCCAGCAGGATTTGAACCCACCACCTTTTGAATAAAAGATGAGGGCACTAGCCATTACGGAGCAATCCAAGAATAAGCACCCCAAAGTCCCCTGTCCAAGAAAAAGCACCCCAGTTAGATCCCAGTCCAAGAAACAGCACCCCAGTTCGACCTCAATCTAAATTAAAGGATTTTAACATTAACATTTCTCGAAAACTTTGTCCAGGTCATTGCTTGATGACGTACAAGAGCGTACAATTGACCTAACCGGTCATTCAATTAACTATTTTAAAGCAATTAACTCCATTTTAGAGCAATTAACTCCATTTTAACTCCATTTTAACCTCATTTTAGAGCAATCCAAGAATAAGCACCCTCGTTCGATCCCAATCCAAGAAAAAGCACCCTAAATTGATTTGGGGTGCTTATTCTTGGATTGCTCCGCCATTACATTATGACGGAATGAAAGATATCATAACCTGTCATGTAAGAAACCGATAAAGCTTTCGCGCCCTCACTTTCTATTCAATAGGTGGTGGACTCGAACGATGGTGGGGAGATTTTTTCATTATGAAAAATTGAAGGTATTCTTGCATGATATTCCATATATGGAACCCCAACGTTGCACCAAACGGTTTGCATGAAATGCTGGTTATTATCTCGAGTACAGAAGAGTTAACAAATAAAATGCCTCTGGACATGGAAACGTTTTGCGTTTCTTCGGTTGTTTAAACATATATGATTGGGTGTGTTAACTTTTATCCCGTCGTATTGTAGTGGGCAGCGCCCTACTCTTCTACTCAAGTGGTAGTGGGTTCGAACCGGGTGGGGGCGAGTTTTTCATATATATGTATATACAGAGCCGGCCCTAACAAGTGCGGGGCCCTAGGCATTTTGATAATACGGGGCCCCACTCCAGAAAAGATTTTAGTTCATAGTAAAAAGGCAAAAAAATAATCTGAAGTGCTATACATTTATTGTAGACATCTGTCTAATAATATTAAGATAACAAAAAAAATGCTTTCATTAAGAATACTAAAAAAATACCATACTTTAAATTTATAATATTTAAAGACTAATTTTTCTAACCTTCCTTTCTGAAAATTCCATTAAAAGGGGTTCAAAATTTAAACCCCTTGCTTCTTCATGTTCAATTGACAATTTCCAAGGTTATTTAGCCTATCTTGGCCCATATTAGACCTTAAGCAGTTTTTAATTAATTTTAATTTTGAGAAGCTTCTTTCTCCTGATGCTACCATCACAGGAATTGTTAAAAATATTCTTAGAGCAATCAATAAATTTGGACAGCAAGAGGCTATACCATTAGATGAAATGAAGTCAAGTAATTTTAAAGGCTGCCCTATTAAATCTGATGGTATCATTGGTCTCATAGCCTCTACCTCTTCACCAAGCATAGGGCCATCTATATCTGGGAAGTTTGATGTCCCAATGGAGTTTATTTGCCCAGCCCCGCTGGCAGCGCGGGGTCCTCTTAGGCGCGGGGCCCTAGGCGGCTGCCTAGCTCGCCTTGCCCTAAGGCCGGCCCTGTGTATATACTTGTGTGTGTGTGTGCAAGCAGAGGTAACTGGGCATAAAAGTGAGTCAACTGTCTGATAATTCACGTATGTAATGGGGTCTTTTTTGTGAGGTAACACTTTGGTACCTCGAAACATTAAAAAAATTATAGAACATCTAGAAACATTTTTATTATCGGGAAAAAAAAGATTGGTTAGGTTAGGTGAGGTTAGGTTACATTCGTGAGCACCTCATAATATTTAATTACTTAACAAAAAACACAGTTTAAACCATTCTCTGTTTGATGTCATTAAGTTCGGGTTCGTTAAATTTTAGTTTCGGTTAATTAGTTTTTTAGGTACTTGCTGTTATCCCGGACCCCAGACTTTTTTGCCAGATCCGGACTCCACTTGCTAGATTGCCAAACTTCATTGCCAATTTTTCTTTTAAATGTTAAGTAACTAACTTAACCTAACCTAACCCAACCCCTGGTTAGGTTAGTTAGGTTAGGTTAGGTTTGGTTAGTGACTTAACATTTAAAAAAAAAAAATTTGGCAATGAAATTTGGCAATCTGGCAAGTGCGTACGAATCTGACAAAATGTCTGGGGTCCGGGATAACTGTTTTTTATATATCATATATGGATTTAAATTTGGTACCACGCTTGTGCCAAGATGCGCATATATGTTGGGATTGCAAAATTGGGGATTTATTAATGACATAAAATATAGTAAAAGTTTTAGTATTTTAATCATAAATGAAAAACAAGTTTATCAATATATAAATTCGAAGTAGGCCTCAGGTAATTTTCATAAAAAAATAGTGATTGCCTGCACGAAAATATCCGAACGGCTCTCAACGTGTTTGTAGTGGAATGTGTGACGTTTTGTTCAACCAATGGGGTGTGAGAGAATACGTCATGTAATGCCACACCTCCATTTCAGCAAATCATGCATTAGTAAATAATCTTAGTTTCAAATAGTACTTGAAATACAAATCAAAATCGTTTAATATTTTGAACTATGATATATAACACAATCTAAATTAAATTTCTTACGTTATATAATTAATAATAAAGGGCAATAGGTCTTTGTCGGAATTCAAATAGGCCTAAGAAAATGGGGAATATGGCCTAGCGCGAGATAAGAACCGGCCCGAGGAAAGAAAGTACCTCCTACAAAGGCCTAAGAGGAGAACTGAATTTATTTCACTGTCTCACGTTCATCTTAAAAGTGAATCCCACTTCCCACAGGCACGAGTGGAAATATTAAAATAAAAATGACATGGGAGGGAAAATGCGATCTTCTGATGGACTGTGTACGACCCCCTCTCCATGAAAAATTGTTCTCCACTGCCTGACCGATTGACTCTCGATCTGCGTTGAGCTCTCTTTTTCCGTTCTGCCTCAAGAAGTCATATTTTCATCTCGCATTGGGAAAACAATTTTTTTCATTTGATCCTGGGATTTAGAAACAATTTTAAAATCATTTATATTATGAGTTTTACAAATTCCTAACTGTTTTACATTATTTAGCTAGCTTATAAAACAAAGAATAAATATTAACACTTTGTTATATTTTATAATAAGAGTGAAAGTCATAATTGTCGTTAAAATTCGTGACAGAGACGCCCATAAATAATGAAAAGTTTAAAATACTCACTTAGCTGCAGGAAGCAAAATTAGTTTGGAAAACATCTTCGTGTCAGCACAACCAGACGTGTATTAATATCGACCCACTCACCCACGAACGGGGCAATGATTGATCAATTATATTGGGGGGGGAGTCACCTCGAGAGAAGCCTCATACCCTTTATATATATATATATACAGTATGCTTACCACAAACAACACAAATTGTAAAATTGCCAAAATTTTAGAGATTCGACTGAAATGTACTTCTGCCGAATTAAGTGAGAAAGTCTTAGATGCAAAGAGAAAAGATGAAGATTTGACAACTATCTTGAAAGACGTTGAGTGTGAGGCTGAGAAAAACGAGGGATAAACATGACAAGTTGGAAAGGCAGCTGAACCTGTAACAGGAAACCCTGAAGAACTTGAAAGAAAAAACTGTATTTTGAAGAATAAGAACAAAGAAAGTACTGTGTTGCGAAAGTAGTACGATCTACTCTACAGCAAAGCATGCTGTTTAAAAGAAAAATTGGAACACTTCACAAAAGAACCCGAAGTCATCATGGGTAGAATCAACTTTCTTCAGCAGAAACTGACCTGTCTGACTGAAAATAATATAGAGAAAGAATCTAAAATCAAGTTGCTGCATAATGACATTGATTGTTCTTACTTAAATTCAACCATTTGGTGGACGATATTTTGATCAAGGAAATTAAAACAACTCAAACCATTGTTAACGACTGCAAATGCAAAAATATTGAAAGGAAGGAAATGTGAAAAATTTCTTTTAATATGAAACTAAAATAATACTTCTCAGTAAATACGAACTCAGTAACCTCGCTTTTTTAAATACTTCATTTAAGTAATTTAATAAAGTATTAGTGGGTTATATATCAGCCATGGGTGCCCCAAATCGGGGAACTCGTGTCGGTCCCAAGCCCGGATAAATGGGGAGGGTTGGCGTCAGGAAGGGCATCCAGCCGTAAAACCTTTGCCAAAACCTTATGGAATGACAGCCGATAAAGATAGAGCAAATAGAGCTAGGGCGTACCCTGGAGGCGACGCGCAGACATATCGCCCTAACTCTGCGGAAAATGGTCGAGGGCTACTGCATCGTGAGTGGGTACAGCTAAAGAAGGGAGCTCAGGGGGAGACGGGAGTGAGATTTGGAACGCTGAATGTTGGTAGTACGACGGGACGCGCAAGGAAGGTGGTGGATCTGATGAAGAGGAGGAGGATGCAGGTGTTGTGTGTTCAGGAGACTAGATGGAGAGGGAATAAAGCCAGGGAGATTGGTGCTGGCTATAAATTTTATTATAGTTGCACATCACAGCAGGGAAGGAATGGTGTAGGGATTATTCTCTCGAAAGAAGTGAAGGAGAATGTACTAGAGGCCAAACGAGTGAATGATAGAATGATGAAGGTGAAAATTGAATGCGGTGGAGATGTGGTAAATATACTGAGTGTGTATGTACCGCAGGGGGGGATATGATGAGCAGGAAAAGGAGGATTTTTGGAGCGGGGTTGACGAGGAAATGCGTGCTATGCCTGACCATGAGCGTGTAGTGATCGGAGGAGACTTCAATGGCCATGTTGGGAATGGCAACGATGGAGTAGGTAGAGTGCATGGTGGACAGGCAGTGGGTAGACGGAACCAGAATGGGGAAAGAATAATTGATTTTGCAATGACATATGATATGGCAATTGCAAATACCTTCTTCGAAAAGAGACGGGAACATCTGATTACGTATAAGAGTGGTGGACGTGAATCCCAGATATGCTGTATTCAAGATCTAAGTTGAAAGAAGTTGTAAATTTTAAGGTGATCCCGGGTGAAGAAGTAACACCACAACATTGTGTTGTGGTAATGGACCTAAGGGTAAATGGAACTAGAAGAGGTAGACCAAATATTGTACCTAAAATCAGATGGTGGAAATTGAAGGAACAAGAGTACAAGGAGGCCTTTAGCGAGAGGGTAATGAGGGAATTAAGAACACAGGGATTGGACGACGTTAATGACTGGTGGCGGGAAATTCTAAGGTAATAAGGACAGAAGGAAGAGAGGTGCTGGGAGTGTCAGAGTGTCATCTGGGAACCGCCAGAAAGATAAAGAAACTTGGTGGTGGAGTGAAGAAATGCAGGATAAAGTGAGAGAGAAGAAAAAAGCGTGGAAGACCTGGGTCAATACAGGGTAAAACTAAGACAAAGAGAGGTATAGGAGAGCGAA
Source organism: Bathynomus jamesi (assembly GCA_023014485.1). NCBI lineage: Eukaryota > Metazoa > Arthropoda > Malacostraca > Isopoda > Cirolanidae > Bathynomus > Bathynomus jamesi. The sequence continues at coordinate 321,438 of JAJOZX010005464.1, read as the reverse complement.
GAAAGAAACTAAGACTGCGGTGGAAAAGGCCAAAAGCGAAGCATACAGAGATGTATATGAGGAACTTGAAACAAGAGAAGGGCAAAAGAACGTATTTAAAATAGCAAAGGCAAGAGATAAGGCAACTAAGGATGTTACACATATAAGGCAAATAAGGGATGAGTATGGTGGAGTGATCTCTAATATGCAGGATATTAAGGCACGGTGGAAGGTTTATTTTGAAGGGTTGTTGAATGAGGAAAATTTTAGATTGATAAGGGAAGAAGGGTTACCAAACGAAGGAATGGTTGTGTGTGTGGGAAGAGAAGCGGTGGAGAGAGCACTGGACACAATGAAAAATAGGAAGGCTACAGGAAGTGGAAGTTTGGAAAATTTTGGGTGTGGAAGGAGTAGACATCCCTAGCGATTTGATGCGCAAGATATATGACCATGAGAGAGTGCCAGAAAAGTGGAGGAAAAGCATACTGGCCCCACTATTTAAAGGGAAGGGAGATGTCCAGGAATGTACAAATCATCGAGGGATTAAACTGATGTCGCACACAATGAAGGTCTGGGAACGGATTGTGGAGAGCAGGTTGAGGGAAGAAACAAGCATAGCGGAAGAGCAGTTTGGCTTCATGCCGGGAAGAGGGACAACGGATGCCATTTTTGCACTTAGACAGTTGATGGAAAGATATAGAGAGGGGCAGAGGGAGTTGCACATAGTGTTCATAGATCTAGAGAAGGCGTATAACAGAGTACCGAGGCAAGAGGTGTGGAGATGTTTAAGGGAAAAATTAGTGCCGGAGAAGTATGTGAGGTTGGTGCAGGATATGTACGAGGGGTCACGTGCTCAAATACGATGTAGCGCAGGATTGACGGAAGGTTTCGAAGTAAAAGTTGGTGTCCATCAGGGATCGGCCCTGAGCCCATACATCTTCGATATTGTTAGGGATGTAATGACGGAGGAGGTGAGGGAGCAGGCGCCATGGTGTATGCTCTTTGCCGACGATGTGGTTTTGTGTGCAGAGAGCAGAGAGGAGGTGGAGAGGAAGCTGGAAAGGTGGAGGGCAGCACTGGAAAGCCGAGGTTTGAAGATTAGTAGGGCGAAGACAGAGTACATGAAGTACAATGCGGGACAGGAGCAAAGAGATGAGGTGCGACTCCAAGATGAGGTAGTGAAGAAGGTGGAAAGTTTTAAATATTTGTGATCGTGGGCAGAGGATGGTGGAGAGCTGGTAAGGGAAGTGAATAATAGAGTACAATCAGGATGGAATAATTGGAGGAAGGTGTCTGGGGTACTGTGTGATAAAAGAATAGCAATGAAATTGAAAGGGAAGGTATTCAAGTCGGTAGTGAGGCCTGCAATGTTATATGGTGCGGAAACGTGGCCTATGAGGAAGAATCCGGGGAAAAGGATGGATGTAGCAGAAATGAGGACGTTGAGATGGATGTGTGGGGTTACCAGAAGAGATAAAAGTAGAAATCAATTTATTCGTGGAACAACTAAAGTAATAGAGGTGTCAAAGAAAGCTCAAGAGAGAAGGCTTAGATGGTTTGGACATGCCATGCGGAGAGAGGAGGAATATGTTGGGCGACGAGTTATGGAGTTGGAACCACCTGGAAGAAGAAGGGGAAGGCCGAGGATGAGATGGAGAGTGTGTGGAGGGTGATATGAGGGAGCGAAATCTGGCGGCGGATGTGACGTTGGACAGAAATGAGTGGAGAAGGCGGATTAGGAAAGCGATCCCACTTTGGCGTAGTAGAATGCTGCCGACAAAGAAGAAGAAGAATACAGTATATGGAACAAAAATTAAACTTAAATGAGCGATTTGTTATTTCATATTTCACACTCTATCAACTTTAGCATTGTGTTGCTCCTCAAATGCTTCCAACGGATGACGCTCTCATATTTTTATCACATACAATTAATTGTTTGACCGAATTCTTTCCAAAATTGTGTTGGAATTCATGTGAACATTACAATGTTTACAATGACGAATTTCTATTTTGTACGTTTGTTTTCCGTGTTTACGAGTTTTCGCTGCGACTTTTAATGTGTATTTGGTTTATTTTTATGTATTAATTTATTCATTATTCCCATCCGACCAAGTTAATTTCCGATGTTTAGATTATGTCAGATTTCTTTATTTTGTGTATACTATATATATATATATACACAAACTCAGAATGGTTCCCTGAGAACAATATATGTTAAACACAGACGTGCATGGCACAAGGAACTCTTCTGGGAAAATTAAATCACTATAGTCCGAATAAGTAATGATAAATGACAAATACCATAGTTTTTTCCTTTTTCATGATTTTAGCCCGACGTGGGCAACGGTCTCTCGCAAAGAGATTCCCATAATATAGCTTCCCTCACCAGCTATCTGCAAAGCAGACAGGATCCAGCTTTGGGACGTGGATCTAGGGTTTAAAGCAAACCTAGATCCCTACAACTCAGAACTCTATATAAGTAAAAGACTCGTTGCATTCACGTCATGTTGAATAAATCAAAGAAAAAGGGGGTAACTATTGTATTTTTAGCCAAAAAAAACCAAACTTAAACCTCAACCGGGACATTGAGCGTCCACTTTTCAAGGCACGAAACACGTCCGTTTTAGTATACACAAACTCAGAATGGTTCCTGAGAACAATAATATGTTAAACACAGACGTGCATGGCACAAGGAACTCTTTGGGAAAATTAAATCCACTATAGTCCGAATAAGTAATGATAAATGACAAATACCATAGCTTTTTTTCCTTTTTCATGATTTTAGCCCGACGTGGGCAACGGGTCTCTCGCAAAGAGATCCCATAAATATAGCTTCCCTCACCAGCTATCTGCAAAGCAAGACAGGATAAAAATACAATAGTTACCCCTTTTTCTTTGATTTATTCAACATGACGTGAATGCAACGAGTCTTTTACTTATATAGAGGTTCTGAGTGTAGGGATCTAGGTTTGCTTAAACCCTAGATCCCGTCCCAAAGCTGGATCCTGTCTGCTTTGCAGATAGCTGGTGAGGGAAGCTATATTTATGGGATCTCTTTGCGAGAGACCGTTGCCCACGTCGGGCTAAAATCATGAAAAAGGAAAAAAAAAACTATGGTATTTGTCATTTATCATTACTTATTCGGACTATAGTGGATTTAATTTTCCCAGAAGAGTTCCTTGTGCCATGCACGGACGGTCTGTGTTTAACATATATTGTTCTCAGGGAACCATTCTGAGTTTGTATACTAAACGGACGTGTTCGTGCCTTGAAAAAGTGGACGCTCAATGTCCGGTTTGAGGTTTAAGTTTGGTTTTTTTTTGGCTAAAAATACAATAGTTACCCCCTTTTTCTTTGATTTATCAACATGACGTGATGCAACGAGTCTTTTACTTATATAGAGGTTCTGAGTGTAGGGATCTAGGTTTGCTTTAAACCCTAGATCCACGTCCCAAAGCTGGATCCTGTCCTGCTTTGCAGATAGCTGGTGAGGGAAGCTATATTTATGGGATCTCTTTGCGAGAGACCGTTGCCCACGTCGGGCTAAAATCATGAAAAGGAAAAAAAACTATGGTATTGTCATTTATCATTACTTATTCGGACTATAGTTGGATTTAATTTTCCAGAAGAGTTCCTTGTGCCATGCACGGTCTGGTGTTTAACATATATTGTTCTCAGGGAACCATTCTGAGTTTGTGTATACTAAACGGACGTGTTTCGTGCCTTGAAAAAGTGGACGCTCAATGTCCGGTTGAGGTTTAAGTTTGTTTTTTTTTGGCTAAAAATACAATAGTTACCCCTTTTTCTTTGATTATTCAACATGACGTGATGCAACGAGTCTTTTACTTATATAGAGGTTCTGAGTGTAGGGATCTAGTTTGCTTTAACCCTAGATCCACGTCCCAAAGCTGGATCCTGTCTGCTTTGCAGATAGCTGGTGAGGGAAGCTATATTTATGGGATCTCTTTGCGAGAGACCCGTTGCCCACGTCGGGCTAAAATCAGGAAAAGGAAAAAAACTATGGTATTTGTCATTTATCATTACTTATTCGGACTATAGTGGATTTAATTTCCCAGAAGAGTTCCTTGTGCCATGCACGTCTGTGTTAACATATATATATATATATATATATATAAACATCATTTCACGAAAGTAACACGTGATTGATATTTATGATGAAAATAACCAAGAGTAAAATTAAAACACGAAATAGTGCTCAAGCTTTCGTCTTATGACATCCTCAGGAACATTTAGTGTTTCTGAGGTCTGTCATCAGACGAAAGTGCGTGACTACTATTTTGTGTTTTAAATTCCCTTCGTGGTTATTTTCTTTATATATATCGGGTGGCCCTAAAAAACGTCTTGAGATTTGAACATCAATAACTTCAAAAATATGCAGTTCACAGTTCCAAAATTTACATATCTTTTATCTCAATCTATTGGTAAGCCACCATAAAAATTTCAGACCTCTACATAAAATATTTTTTCCACAGCTGAGGGAACAATGAGGTATGGTGAAAAAACGAATATCATAAACTGAAAAATTTTTATTATTCATATCATTACAAATATGATCAATATGTCCGCCGTCCTGCTTACAAACTAATCTTAACTTTTTCTTCTACGACGTAATATATTTTCTGATTTCTGTTAATGTTATTTTGTCCCAACATTCGAGTATTTTTTTCTTTAATTGCATTTCTGTAAACTTTTCTGTTTGGCCTTCATAAATCTTCTCTGCTAGAGAGTTCCATATGCAATAATCCGTGGAATTGCAATCAGGTGATTGCGGGGACCAGTTGTTTTTTTCCAATGAAGTTGACTACTTTCTGTTGTAGATCATCCTGTGTGAACTTTCTAGTATGAGCTGTAGCACCATCTTGTTGGAGTATGAAATCGTTTCCATAATACAGACGCTGACAATCAGGCAAAAAATTCCCTTCTAAGCGATTTACATAGGTTTCTGAATAAATTTTTTTATTTTCTGAAATGAAATGAATTTTCGTCTTTCCATTCCACGATACACCTGCTAATACCATGATTTTTTTGGAAAACCGACTTTGGTGGTAAAGTCTCGATGGGGGAATGTCCTTACGCCAACCATAAACAACATCGTTCCGGGAGTTTTGAATAATCTCGATGGTGAAATCTTTTTCATCTGTTAAAACTATTTTTTTAACATCATTGGACGAAAATCTATCAAGCAATTTTCTACAATGAATTTTTTTTTACCTTTTACATTGCTGTCACGTCATGAAACACGGATCCTTTTAAATACTTTAAGTCCTACCGTTCTCTGCATTCTTTGTATGGAACTTCGACTGATACCTGAATATCTTGCAATTTTCCTCTGAGAGCAGTGTGACCCAGGTCGATCCTCTTGAGATAGGCTCATCGTTTCGATCATTGCTATATTGTCTTGAGTGTAAACTGTTTTAGGCCGACCACTTCCACGCTTCCGTGCCGTCAAACTGGTTGCTTTAATTTTTTTAATTATTCTATTCACAGACGTAACATTACAAGTTCTTCCTGGAAATTCCCTCAAAATTCTTGCTCCAGCCCATCTTTTTTCCAAGAAACACTTTTCAATCACCGCTTTTTCACCGTTAGTTAGAACATAATTTGAAGGGTAAGTTTGAAAAACAGTATTTAAGATGGGCGTAGCCTATATCATCTGATGTTTTCCAGAGACTAACAGATTATCCATAGGCTAAGGAAACTACTACAAGTCTTAGAATAGTTGCCAGGTACAGCTATACACATTTAGGATTTATGATATTCGTTTTTTTCACCATGCCTCATTGTTCCCTCAGCTGTGGAAAAAGTATTTTATGTAGAGGTTTGAAATTTTTATGATAGCTTGTCAATAGTTTGAGGTAAATTAAGTAAATTTTGGAAGTGTGAACTGGATATTTTTTAAGTTATTGATGTTCAAATCTCAAGACGTTTTTTTTGGGCCACCTGATATATACCTCGTTAACCTTGTTAGGGTTCCGTGCTTCGGTCTTTCTTCACACGAAGGTGAAGCTGGTGACCCCGCCTCTAATCCTGGCTTGGTGGAAGAGCGAGTTGCTCTCTTGCGCTCTCCACCGCACATAGTCAGGTACACCCGACTCAGCCAGGCATCTCGTCTTCTCTTGAAGATTTCAACTTTGACCCCTGTAACGTTTCTGAGGTTCTTTGGAAGCTGGTTGAAAAGGCTTGGCCCCCTGACAACCAAGCTATTTTCCCTCAGTGTTGAAGAGGTCCCTTGTCGGGCCTTTAATGTGGGAACACTACACATTCTGCCTTTCCTATTTTCCAGCGTTGTTTGGATGGTAATTGGGTTTAGTTTTAGGTTTGGTACCAGTTTTTCGATAATTTTCTATATGTAGGTTATGGTATACCTCTCTCTCTCTCTCTCTATATATATATCTATATATCTCTATATATATATATATAAATATATATATATATATATATATATATATATATATATATATATACAGGGTGTACATAAAGTCAGGATATATTTTGTGAAGCACTTGGAAATTATATGGAATTCAATCATAAAATGATAAAGTGGTAACATTTATTAAATAATTAAGAGTAGGATTCGACGTGACGCCCATCAGTATCCCTGCACAGCTCAAATCGTTCCACAGCATTTCTAAACACATTCTGGAGCATTTGCGGGGTTATGTTATCTGCAGCAGTTCGTATACGTGTACGTAAGTTTTCAAGACTCGTAATCTTCGTCTGATAGACGTGCGATTTGATAAAGCCCCATGCAAAGAAACCTAAAGGGGTTAAATCTGGTGATCTCGCTGGCCAAGGTCTGTTGCTTCCCCGTCCGATCCAGCGATTTGGAAAACGTCCATTTAGATAATCCTGAACAATTTTGGCATAGTGACAAGGAGCACAATCATGTTGATAGACGACGGTACTAAGAATCCTATCCGCAATCAGCTGAGGTTCAAGGAATTGCTGCAACATGTCCAGATAAATAAGCCCCGTAACTGTAGCTTCAGCAAAGAAAAAAGGACCATAAACCTTAGATTTTGTTAAACCCATCCAGACATTAGCTTTAGGTGAGTCTCTTTCCCAATTTTGGACGAAATCATTCGGTCTTTCATCGGCCCAAATTCGACAGTTATGGCGATTTACTTTTCCACACGTATGGAAAGTGGCTTCATCACTAAAGAGAATGTTGTCCATTAAATTATCACTCCAGATTTGTTCTACGAGATCAGCACACACAGCACTTCTTCGAGGGAAATCTTCCTCATGTAAATCATGTAAAACCTGCAAATGATAGCTTTTCTTCTGCAAATTAACTTTCAGAATTTTGTGCATTCACGGTAAGATCTGACATACACGGTCGTCTTAATCTTGCTTCATCATTTACAGATCCCGTTCGTTTAAATTTGTTCACCAATTTTCGTATTGTCTTGTCTATTGGCCCCGGCTTATGAAATCTCCTTCTAAACTTCTCTCTGATGTCATTGTATTTCTTTCCCTCGATTCGCCAAATTACTATTGCCACACGCTCTTCTGTATTCATTCTAAGGGCTTCTGAAAAGAAAAATAGAAAAAAATAATTATTTCACAAATATAGATCCTGACTTTATGTACACCCTGTATATGGGAATAACAGGAAAAGTAGGGAAATGTGTATATATAATTTCCTTAGTGAGCGGCGGCAAGTCGTTACAGTACAAGGAATATCTTCATCAGAATCAGAGGTCCTCAGCTCGGTACCACAAGGAACAGTATTAACTCCACTACTCTTCATAATCAAGCGAACTGACATAGATGAGGACGTTACCAGAGACAGCACAGTAACATCCTTTGCCGATGACACAAAGATCAGTAGAAAAATAAGAAACCCAGAAGATATACAGTAGGATCTCTACAAACAGACATGAACAGAATCTACAAGTGGACAGAAGACAACAATATGAAGTTTAACACTGACAAATTTCAACTGTTACGGTACGGAAAAAGGGAGGACCTAACATTCTTGGAATATTATACCTTAAATGGACAGGAAATTTAGAGAAATTCTAAAGCAAAAGATTTAGGGGTTTTAATGACTGATAAGGCGAAATTTGAAACACAAAATAAGATAGCAGTAAACAGAGCAAAGAGAATAACTGGCAGATACTGAGACTCAAACGAAGGGATAGGAATATAATGATTCCTCTACTGAAAACACTGATCATACCCAGATTGGAATACTGCTCGGTCCTAACATGCCCACATAAAAAAGAAGACATTAATCAGCTAGAAGGGATTCAGAGAAGCTTCACAACCAAGATCAATGGATGCAAAGAACTAAATTATTGGGAAAGGTTAGGCGAATTAAACCTATATTCACTGAAAAGGAGAAGAGAGAGATACACCATCATTTACACTTGGAAAATAATGGAGAAACTAGTCCCTAATCTTACTCTGAACCCTGTAACTCCCCAAACAACAGTGGAAAGTAGAAAAGAAAGAGTGTGTCTTGTTCCCAAATTAAAGGCTAGACAGGGAACATCCTTAACCCTGGAAAAAAAAGTTTTGTTGTGAGAGGATCAAGACTGTTTAATTAGCTGCCCAAAGATCTAAGGAACACGAGTGGTGTTGCGGTGGATATCTTCAAAAGAAGATTAGACGCCTGGCTCAGAACAATCCCAGATGAGCCGGGCGTACCTGGCTGTGTGAGATGGAGAGTACAAGAAATCAACTCACTACTTCACCAGGCCAACTCGAGAGGAGGGGCACAAGCTTGACCTTTGTGAAATGAGGAATTATCGCACGGAACATTTGAAAGGTTGAAAGATTCATATATATATATATATATATATATATATATATATATATACTATATATCCAAAATACCTGTGAACGATTTAATGTCTCCAGGTTGTGAAGTAATGTCGCAAGTTGTGGTGTAATGTTGCCAAGTTGTTATTAACTTTTAACCTGTCGTAGCCGAATGGTTGGACGTCCATCTCCGACTCAGAGCGAGCCCGGGTTCGATTCCTGGTGAGGGATAAATTTTACATGTGCAAAAATGCGCAGTTATAAGTTTATATTTCCATATATATATATATATACACACACACTGGCGTTCAAAATTATGGAAACACTTTTTAAAATGCTGATAATTATGTAATAATAATAGAATGCTTCTAATTCTTTTATACGTTACAGGAAGAAAAATGACGTCTGTCCAATTAAGGAGCTTTCAGTTGTGGTGTTTTGTTACATGAAGACTTACGAACAGTTAATCAGTATTGAAAGAAACTGTATTTAATGGTGACATCACGTTTTGATTAAAATAATTGTTTATGTTCATAGAAATATTGATATTATTGGTTAGAATGTTTTTCTGTTATTTGTATTTATACACTTTATCCCATTTTCCTTCAAAAATGTAATTTGACTCGTGAAACCTGCACCTGAACATTGTTTGGTGACATTGTACCCTTCTTTTACGGATATCTCCGTATAATGGCTCTTACAAAGGAAATATCATACGAAAATAGACTCAAAATTAATTTATACCTTCTTGATGAAGAACTACAGAGACAAATAGCCAATAAAGCTGGAGTTTCATTCTCCACGGTGAGAAAAATCCTTTCTCGTCATTCGCAAAATGGGAGTGTACGTAATGAACAAAGTAAGCGGGTGGAGAAAAAGGAAGACCTCGGAAAAAGAAGACAAATACAGTACATGATTTTATTGAGCAAATGCAACAGAAAGAATATTAACGTTCGAATATCCGCTGAAATGAATGCGTCACGCAACGGCAGCATTTCTACTTCAACAGCGAATAGATGTCCGAGGGAGATTGGTTTAATGGGTCGGGTTGCTACTAGAAAGCCGATTTTGCTAGTCTTGAAGCAGCCATTTCTTGTGATTTTATGCCAATTTTAAACGTTTGGTTCTATTTCTTCGTCGCAACCCAGCCCATTAAACCAACCTCCCTCAAACTTCTCTTCGATGTTAAAGTAGAAGTGCTGCTATTGCGTGATACATTGACTTCAGCAGCTATTCGAACGCTAATATTCTTTCTGTTACATTTGCTCAATAAAATTATGTATTTGTCTTCTTTTTCCGAGGTCTTCCTTTTTCGCCGTCGGCTTACTTTGTTCATTACACTCCCATTTTGCGAATGACGAGAGAGGGTTTTGCTCACCGTGGAGAATGAAACTCCCACTTTATTGGTTATTTGTATCTGTAGTTCTTCATCAAGAAGGTATTAATTAATTTTGAGTCTATTTTCGTATGATATTTCCTTTGTAAGAGCCATTATACAGAGATATCCGTAAGAGAAGGGCACAATGTTACCAAACAATGCTCAAGTGCAGGTTTCACGAGTCAAATTACATTTTTGAAGGAAAATGGGATAAAATGTGTAAATACAAATAGCAGAAAATCATTCTAACCAATAATATCAATATTTCTGTGAACATAAACAATTATTTTAATCAAAACGTGATGTCACCATTAAATACAATTTCTTTCAATATTGATTAATTGTTCGTAAGTCTTCATGTAAGTAGCATGGGTGCAAAAGGTTACAGTGCAAGAAGGTTGCAATGTTGCAAGAGATAATGATCAATGTTACAAAAGGGGTGGGCGTATGTTGCAAAGGGGGTGTGGTATGCAATGAGGGGGTATGCAATGAAGGGGGTGGGGTATGCAATGAAGGGTGAGGGGTATGCATCGAAGGGGTGGGGGTATGCAGTGAAGGGGGGTGAGGGGAGGGATCTTCGTGGGGAGAGGGGAGGATGACCTCCCCCCAAAGGGGCTGCCTTAACCTAAGAGAGAAAGAGAAAGGATAGACAGAGGAGGGCTTTGGGGGGAGAAGATGGGATGTCCTAACCCGCCAAAGGGAAACCTAACCTTAGTCTTAACCTGAGAAGAAAGGAGAGAGGAGATCTTTATTCTACCGGATTCCGAAGCATTATGAAGGTCCCGAAGCGAGGCGGGTCTTATATAGAGGAAGGTTGAGTTGCCAGATACCATTTTTTATTTTAATTGTTCAGGTATACATTATTAGGGTGAGTTGCTAGATACCACCATTTATTTTAATTCGTTACCAAAGGAAACGTACTTTCTCTTTTAATAGAAGTAATCACCAATATTGACAATAAAAAATTGAATATGTTTATTAATTATTGTAAATAAATAGAATTTGTCTTCTACTGCACAAAAATAATATAATACGGAACGTACAATCGTCAAAATAATAGTTCAGACGAAATACACACCCACACACACACAATTGAACAACTTTCTCCTTACCTTATATATATATATATATATATATATATATATATATATAGGTAAGGAGAAAGTTGTTAAGGTAATCAATAAAAAGTAAAAGAGTTAATTATTTAAACATTGCCCTGTCCATTTTCTTTTGTCATTCCTCTCTCTCTCTCTCTCTCTCTCTCTCTCTCTCTCTCTCTATATATATATATATATATAGAGAGAGAGAGAGAGAGAGAGAGAGAGAGAGAGAGAGAGAATCAATTTTGGATTGTTTTAAATTTCAAGCAAATGAATTTTCTCCTTTTAAGAGAATCAATTATTAAAACCAATATTAACAATATAAGAAACCAATTATATAAACGCCGTTCTATTTACTTTCTTTCTTTCTTTCAGCTATTAAATCGAATCCCAATATTAACTCTGTCTATTTAAGAGTAATCGGAGCCAGGTAAATGAGAAGATCCAGCGAAAGGTCCAGCCCGAGGCTTTTTAAAACCACAAACTGGCGAGAAGGAATTTGGGTCAAAAACTTTCTCTCTGAAGGACTCGCATCCACCTCTTCTCGCTCTGTAAGCGTTTGTCTTCCTTTTATATAAAAACAATTTTTATATTTTATCAACTTCGTTATTTTTATTTACACGTAATTTGTATATCATCTTCTTAGTTATTGAAATGAATGAATAAAAAATGGAAGGATATATTATTATTATACATGTTTCAAAATTAACCCACCCACACACACACACACACACACCCACACACACACCCTCTCTCTCTCTCTCTCTCTCTCTCTCTCTCTCTCTCTCTCTATATATATATATATATATATATATATATATATATATATGGTGGCACAAATTACAGTAGTAATAATGATAGCTAACTCCTTTTCGCCGAATTGCAATGGTTAAGCTTTCCGCTCCGCCTTAGACCTACAGTTTAACGTGGAAACCGAACTAAGCTCCATCACTGGTGGGGTGGTTATTTATTCACACATCTTGCGAGAAGTAAAAATCCGCAAGTCAGGAATCTTGGGAAAGCTGTGTTTAGCATGGTTTCAAAATAATTTGCACCCGAAAAATTGAGGATCAATTTAATATGGTTGCAAAATAACTTCCATCCGAAAAATTGAAGCTCGATTTAGTATGGTAGCAAAATAATAAAATATTGTTGTGGTCAATATTGCATAAAGGGGTAGGTTGGGGAAATCTGAACATGGATGCAAATATTGACGTAGTAGAGACAGCAAGGGGTAATACGAGCACTAAATCTACGGAGAGAATATAGCAATCTTGGGAAAGCTGAGTTTAGTATGGGCGCAAAACAGTAATGCACAAAAATCTTCTAGATTTGATGTTTATGTCATAGGATATTACTGTGGTGTTAATGTCAGAGTAATAAAGAGTAGCGGCGCTAATTTTGTTTCCTGCGATACTGAGCTGAACCACTCTAATGAATATATTCCTATAACGAACTGCATCCTAAAAATTGAGGATCAATTTAGTATGGTTGCAAATAACATGCATCCAAAAAAATTGAGACTCAATTATCAATTAGTAGGGGCGCAAAAAATAATGATGCACATTCTGGAAATCTTTTATAGAGATGGTTGTTGCGAGGGATATTGCATAAAGGGGTAGGTTGGAGAAATCCGAACATGGATGCAAATATTGACGTGGTAGAGGCAGCAAGGGGTAATACGAGCACTAAATCTACGGAGAGAATATAGCAATCTTGGGAAAGCTGAGTTTAGTATGGGCGCAAAACATGGTAATGCACAAAAATCTTCTAGATTTGATGTTTATGTCATAAGATATTACTGTGGTGTTAATGTCAGAATAATGAAGAGTAGCGGCGCTGATTTTGTTTCCTGCGATACTGAGCTGAACCATTCTAATGAATATATTCCTATAAAGAACTGCATCCTAAAAATTGAGGATCAATTTAATATGGTTGCAAATAACACGCATCCGAAAAAAATTAAGACTCAATTAGTAGGGGCGCAAAAAATAATAATGCACATTCTGGAAATCTTTTATAGAGATGGTTGTTGCGAAGGATATTGCATAAAGGGGTGGATTGGAGAAAACCAAGTATGGATACAAATATTGTCGTGGCGGAGAATGCAAGGGGTAATACGAGTATTAAATCTATGTAGAGAATATAAAGACACCGTTAGTCGTCCAAAGCATGGACCCGTTATATCGGTGTTAAAAGTGGTATACAAATTAGATCGCCCAGTTACACTGGCAACCAATCATTACGAACGTCCTCTCAATCTTTTTAGCATTAAATCTTCGGAGAATATAAAGATGCTATTAGTCGTCCAAAGCATGGACCGTTATATCGGTGTTACGATTGGTATACAAACTTATCATAGCCCACCCAGTTACACTAACCAATCATTACGAACAACAGCCGCTCTTGATCTTTTGGGGCGGAGCTTGGTGATTGTGCATATAAAAGGAAATATTTTTCAGTTGGGAGTAACAGTAGCTATTTTCGCCAGTGAATAAACATTCCTCTGCCATGAATCATGCCATGAATAAACATTCCCTCCGCCATGGATCACGAACTTTACACTTTTCCGGATTTGTATCAAGGGTGACACTGCAGCATTGACTGCAATTAATCTTTTTAACGCGATTGACCGTGATGGATTATTTCCAACGCAAACCGTTGATGATATTTGCAATGACGCTCCTTACGATCCGACGCAAGGGACTACCATAGAAATGTAAGTGTCTATAATTTTATTTTTATTTTATTCACAAACTGTCAGAAAGATGATTTCATATATATGGAGGGATGTAGTATCTCGTCAAATACTTCATTTAGATACTCCCATTATGCTAAAATCGACAATTTTTTATGGCAATCTTTTGCATGTTTTTTTATAAATGTTATTCGGAATTACCTCTTAAATGAGCTTCTCTGAGCGAACAAAGATATCTTCACATAATGGGGTCTGTCTTACAATATGTATACTCTGTATATGTTTTTATTAAAAAAGATTCAATATGAACATTATTCTTTCTCCTTTAAGGTCCGATGAGGATTTGACACGTGTTATACAATCTTTTGAAGAACTCGTGTCATGGACCTGAATACGGAGGATATACCGAACAGTCAGCAGAATGTCACATCGAAATAATGTAAGTGTTTTTCGATCTTTTTTGGGGGGAAGACAATATATTTTCATCAATTTATTAAATGAAAGAAATCAGTACAATAACCATCTTAAACTACAGAATATACAAACTAACGTTACAAATATATAATATATACACAAAAATCATACTATACAACGAGTACGCACAATTGGAAAACGGCTTTTTATCTGTCTGCATACCATTTCATCGTTTCGTTGAGTGTGACACGGGTCGAATAAATTTTAAAAATTTATAAATTCTTTACCACGTGACATATGCATGAGAAATGAAATGCAGTACATTCCACAAGTATTACTAAAATATCCTTGTATCGAAACGGGTTCCATACAACTTCGGGAATATGTAACTGAGCGAGAAATTTTACAATAACAGGGTCACTCCAGGGTTGAGTACCGAGTGAATCAAAATAGTACAGGCGGTCCTATTTTTAAAATAGATTGCAAACCAATGAATCCCTTCATTACCGATGACATCTGTGTTCACAATAAGACTACCGCATTCTCGCGTACTTGGCAAACTCAATGTTTCATTCTTCGCAAACACGCCGATAAATTTGGAACGTGTGACTCGTTCACTATTCATTACTCTCTGAAGTGTATTAGCATCCATTTTAAAAGTCAGTGATAACGCTCCTAAATCTATCTACTTCTATTAGGGCTTGCGACTCGAGATATACTAGTACACTAATAGGCGCGTCTATAGGCTTGGTGAATTCCAACCTCACTGAGATGTTTCCGCTCTGTTGTGGACTTAAATGCGTATTTACGCTAGCAGATAAGTCAGGTGTAATGTCAAACGGATAAAGGTTAAATTGATCAATGAATTCTTTCTGCGTTACCCCATTACCGAGCTCATCACAATCACCTGCAATATGGGCAGATTACTATAGGCTCTCGCGCAAAGAGGTAACACAGCGTCTGATGAATAGTCCGTATCCAATGTTCCACCCAAAGCAATGCCATTAACGTATAGTTATATTTTTAAGTCCGAAATTCTCGAATTTAAAGGCACTCTTTTTATATTTTCCATTCACCGAAGCATGGTCCTGCATTCCGATTAATATCCTTTTAGGAAGATTTCCCAGGGCGATGTTTTCTATCTGCTTCGACGCCAACCCTGCAGGCACCGTATATAGTTTGATTTGTACTCTGTTAATAGGGTATTTCACTGTAGCGTTTAGTAAATTTTTCTCAATTTCTAGTTGTTTTGGTGAACTTAATTTCACTCGCCGTACGCGGAGGTATGTCTCCATAATGTGAACCACAACGGGTTTGCTCCCTCTTCTTGATCAGCATCCAGATTTAAGCAGATCTCAGGACTCGTGCGGGTGAGCTTTATTTTCATATCCACCCCGTTCACAAGCAACTTCTCCTGGAAAGTGAAATCTGTGTGCAGACGTCCAAAACACTCGTATATCTTCTTTTTAGAATTTTTAAATTTGTCCTTTATACTACTTTCGTCTTTAGTTTGATAATATCCCTCGGCACTTAAAAAGGTAGCCTTCGCTTCTTTGGAAAAGTTGAGGACATTTTCCAGATAGGCTCGTAGATGATAGTATCCCGTGCCTGACGATATGTTGGCCTGATTTAAATATACGTCACACTGGTTGAATATGGAGTGCAGAAAGTTTGTTTCAGGGTATACAGCATATTTGTCATCGCAGTCCGTTCCATCAGAATGGGCTATACGTAGCTTAGCGTACATGTGCACACAGCTTGGATCAAAAAAGTAAGGCCTGAGCTGGGTATCACGAATTCTATAGGAGCACTCGGGGAACTAATTGTGTTTAAAGGGTTAATTGTAATAAAGTCACTGTGCTCAATAGAAACTTGAGTTGGAGGCATCTCAAAAAGGGATAGCTCCGATTTACAGCATTGTGAACTACATGGGTGGATGAAGCGTGCCATGACGAGTTAGAAATAGTGCCTCCTCTCTCGACAAGTAGTAAACAAACTATGATTCATGAGATCAATGTCCTTAGCTTATATCAGTCAAAAAAGTGGTCAACCATAGGCTTCATTCGCTTACAGCACTTCTTTTTTATATCCTTTTACGTTTAATGCCACGTGATCCCTTCTTCCGGACAGCCCTCATCTTCCCACCACCACGCATTTTTCTCTTTGCATCTTTGATGATTTCGTCTCGTGTACGTTTTAAATGTTTTTTAGAGCTTCTTTAGGTTTAGCCCCAGCCAATATGTCTTCTGCAATGTTAAGACCTGATTGTGGCGCTTTCCTTCCGAGGTATCTGGCACCCCTCTTCAGCAAAGGAACAACCGTACGTAGTATGTATTTCACCCTTCTATAGACGGTGAAAGGTTTCTATCCATTATAACTCAGTGCGTCGAAAGTGTAGCTTCACTGTTAAGCTCCCGTTACCGAATGGGAAGTTTTCACCCTCAATCGTTCTTATATATATTGAGATATTGGTTATTAAATTAGTTGCGACATTCACATAATGGGGTCTGTCATATGTAATACTCAAACTCCTTCCTCTATGGTTGGGGATGTGGGCAATGCGCAGCAGGCGTGCCTGGGTATCCCCAACAAACTGGTGCTCCACTATATTACTGTAAGTATAGCACATGTCTGGGGACTGAGAGCTTTCAGCAAATTTCTCCATCTTCAATTGAAACATTACGCTGGACAAGTCACGTTGTGCCTCGTGAAATGTCTCCCTTTGGAAGGCTGCGCTATATCGGCCCTCAGCCGCAATTGTGAACAGCTCTTTATCTCTAATATTTTTACTAAGCGTTGATTTTAACCTCAATGTGCATGCGAGCGTGTCTATGATTACGATTTTAAAAAGTAAATCGTTTGTCAGGTACGAATTTTCAAGACTCTTGTTTAAACCCTCCACAATATCCATGGCTGTATCATAATGCCCGATTCCTAGCGAAATATTTATGCTATAGAACCATCCCTCACAGCACAGGGTTGAGCGTACAGTATTGCCTAAGATTATGCCTAATTTTTCGCATTCATCGGTGCTTCTAAGGATCAGAAATATGACCTGTGCCTTTTCAAGAGTTAAAAATTTGGTGGTTAACTGGAGTTCACATATCCCCACCTCATACGAATCACGACCCAATTCAATGGGTCCATGGAGCTCTGTTACAAAGTTGGCTAGTGTGTTGTTAGGGTGTACAGACAGGGACGAGGAGGACGGGAGTGTGACGTAGAAATGGTTAGGAGCCATGTTCCATACTATTTAAGCTTCATTATTGAATCAGCTTTTCTATAGGTGTTGAAGCTTCCTGGGTACCCTAGCCATTTCACTAGGTACATTTTTCTCTTTCCTGAACCTTTGCTTCCTAAAATTTTCTCAATTTTAAACACATTTTTGCCTAAATTAAACGCCACTTTCTGCAACTCCTTGCGGTAAAAGCCTCCTGAGATTTCTTCCCCATTCAAATCTTCAACGTAATACATCATTATCTCACCTTTAGGTCTCATAGCCCTAGCTTTAAAAATCTCACGTGTCCATCCTTGCTCAAAACCCTTTGCGAATTTATTTCCCGAACGCGACAGCCTTACATAATCATTGATTTTGAACCGCGCAGAGTGTGGTGGTGTTGGTGATCCATCTCTTCTCGGGAGCGTACCTCTTTCTAAAACTTCGTTAGGTGTTGTCCCAATCGTGCGATGGCGTGAGCAGTTGTAGGATGACGCCAATGATTCCAGAATGTCTAGAAATCTGTGTGTTTTTATGTGTAAAATAGCGGTGCATGCGTTCCTTTATGGTACGTTGAACCCTTTCAAATAAAGAAGCCTTTTGTATAGAATTAGTTGTGTAATAGCTGATATTAAACTCTGTCGACATGTTCTGTAAAGCACGGCCTATAAATTCCTTCCCCATATCTGTACAAAAATAGCCAGGAACCCTGTTTTCTTTTAACATTAGCGTTTTGGTGGCTTTAGCAACTGTTTCAGGTGATTTATTTTTCAGAGGAACTAGCCACAGATATCAAGAGAATACATCTATTATGAATAGAATGTAACGGTAACCATCGTTATACACAGAATATCTTTGCATGTCTGTTAAATCTGCTTGCCAAATAGAATCAATCGAGGCAGCCGTTGTCTTGGCTGTTTTAAACCTTTTTCTCACCGGCTTATGAAGCGTATATGCGTCCTGCTCCCGCAAAAATCTCTCAACATCTTTTTTTCCTACTCCGTAAACACTTCTGTATAGTCTATCTACGCCGCCGTAGGAGGCTGGGTTAGAAATGTCATAATAACGTCTTCTTAATACGTTAGCCATTTGCGTATTTTAGAGGCACGTGGGTAGGTTTGGTCGTTGTTTAACCTCTTCTTTCTCCTCTTCAAAGGTGTTACAGTCGGGGGTGATGGCGTCTTCAATTGTGTCACGTGCGTCGCATGTTCCAAGTCTTTTAACCTGTTCAGATTTCCTATCAATGTTTTGGCGACATTTATTTGTTGTAGTCTTGCTTTAATATGCTTCCATCCTGATGGTGAGGGCCTATCCCACTTTTTCACCAGATCATGGACAATGTCTACGATATTCGATCCCTGTACCTTTGATCCTTCCACAATGATCTTGCCTGTATCGGTCCATTGTATGGATGGGTCCTCATTCAATAGATTATAAAGACTTAAACCTTTATTCCTCAATGTATGTGGGAGGGTGCTTTTTAATACATGCTCGATATGTTGTGTGGCTGATCACTTAATCTTTGGTTGGTCAGCTGTATCGTCGGGTGCAGGTCCTATGTCACCATGTCCATCGTCCCTCGTGCTGTGCCTAATAACCACAGGAATCTCTGTCGGGTTCTTATAATTTTCGTACTCGTGAAGAAATTTCTGTAGAGCTTCTTGGTATAAGACTCTTTTCTCATCAGGTGTTTTCTCACTGTTTAATAGGGCTAGCAATTCGCTTTCCATTCTTTTAAGTCTGCTTTTACGGGAATCTAGATCCACTTTCTTCATTATATTAATCTAGTCAGTAAAGGACCCAAAACTGAAAATAAGATGGGGAGAAATGACCCTCCTGTTTGTACAATAATTCGTTTTTTCTTCGCTACAGTTTGACTTTTACGAGCGAGTGCGTGTATTATGTTCTTGTAACGGCGTAGGCGAGCCTTCTGAGGTGGTTTCATTGATACATTGCAATTTATAACGTTAAGACAGATTTCACAGATGCATTTTAAAAAGTCGGAGTCGATATTTTTAATAAACATCTGCTGCATTGCCCGGGGCAGTCGATGATAGATTTTTATTAATTCACGGTATTTCTTTAGTCTCTTTGTCATTCTGGAATATACACCGTTTCAGGCTCGTTTGGAAATATATTCGTTCTTAGAAGCACCCTAAACGTGTTTCGCGGATGAAGGTCGCAAAGCAAATATCCGTAACGCGTGCTTGTAGCTTCTTTATAAACTTCCAAAAACTCCTTACGCTGATTCGGGAACATTTGATTGGCTAATACCCCAATTTGTGATACATCTCTACGTTGTGCGAATAAGACAAGATATTGTGTATTTAACGACACATCGCGCATGTATCTATTTTTGAAAAATAGATTCTGATTGATGAAGAACACGCTTATGTTAAGATGGTGGGAGAATACTGTAAATGTCTCGGCAAACGTTTTATCCATCTCCAACATGAGATCGTCAATTACAATGATGTTCATTTCCTTTAACGAATTAACGTCATATACACCTTTGTGGAACAAAATATCATCTTGGTACTCGTTGAACACTGATTGATACGTCGAATAGCACCATATAACTTTATGCACAAATTTTGAGAACATCTCTCCCTTTTCTTTAATGATTTTAAGCATAAACACAGTTTTACCACATCCTGTAGGTCCAGATGTAATACATGTGGAAGGGCTCGTGAATCTGAATTTTTCTACAGAGTCCATTTCTAACACGTCACACTCCTAAGTGGGTCATTTACAAAATATTACAAATTTTGAGTGCTGTTCCTTATATTTTGTTTTCTTCCCTCACAGAATCGTGAATGACGATGAGGTACAGCACCCCATCATCGACATTACGGATGACCCCGATGACAGTGTAGTTGTGATCACAGAACCTTCCCACACCGATGAATCCTCACCAGCGCCACCGGTAGCACGTTCAAATCGGAGGTATGATGAAGAGTCCCCCACGTCAGGTGTAAACCGCGTCAGGGGTGCTAGAACACCAGTAATAGAGTCCCCAACTCTCAACGTCTTACGCAACAAGCCCCCCAACAGCACCTTCCGCCAATATATCCCCTTATTCATCCTCCACAGCAGCTCCCCGTTCTGTTGAGGCTGCAGTAATAGAGCCCCAACCCTCAACGTCTTACGAACGACACAAGCCTCACAAAGGTACATTCCTCAAATATAGCGTCTGGTACAACCTCCACAACATCTCCCCGTTCTGTTGGGGATGGCATAACATTCGAGTTGGTGCGCACCGCAACCCCCACCCCGGCATTGACTAGAAATCGGTATATAGTCATGGTTGATCCTAGATCCATGTATAGCAGTGGTATTGAACACGGACTACGGCGCGTAGTAGAGCGTGTTGTGCCGTTTGCCCTTCAGAACCGTGACGAGCGTGAAGTCAGGACGAGGCTGTCCTTCGGATTCGGGTCAGATGACGGTGATGTAGATGATTATTGGGTAGTAGTGCCATTCAGGCGTCTGACGGCTGAAGATGTAGAGTATATATTAGGACGTATAATGCAGGCTTCACAAAGTAGTATAGCCTTCAATATGGACACCTTCACGATAAATATTGACCGTGTATTCCGTGTTGCGGGACATAGTGCCATACCGTATACTCTTAACTTCAATTCTCCGATTATTTACCGAAAGCATATAAACGTCGATCGTGGTTGCGGCTTTATAGCAGTAGTCTTAGCTCGTATGTTTACTGTACTAAATACACAGGCCACAAAAATTTGGTTGCCTACGGTAGTGGAGCGTGCCCGTAAACTAGCTGTAGACTGTGAACTTGAGTTTGACTGTGCTATGGGGCCTGAAGAGCTGAGAAGGGTAGAGCAGGAAATGAATGTTCGTATAGTTGTATTTGGACTGGATGATCGTCGTAGAACTGCATATGTTTTAAAAGCTGTGTGAGAGATCGTACAAGACCCCTACTTATTTTAGGATTGTCAGGGACAACATATCTCCCCATCCGTAATATAAGGTGGCTTTACGCGAGTTATGACAAAAGTCGAAAATATGGGCGACATCATGACTTGTGTAAGGGGTGTCTCGAGTTTGCGGATGATATAGTGAAACATTGTAAAGAATGTCACATGGTATGTGAACAGTGTAAAAGCACCAAATGTGAAAGCCGTGTAGTTGAAGCTGAGAAGAGAGAGTGTGATGTGTGTAGACGCACATTTTTCAATAATAGCTGTTTTGAACTCCATAAATCAATTGGCACGTGCAGGAAAATGAGAATCTGTGAATGTGGTATGTTTCACATGATGGATAATTGGGGAAATTTCAAGCACAAATGTAATGAGATTCACTGTTCTACATGCCATGAGAAATATAAGGCGGACGGAGTAAAACATGTGTGTTATATGAAAGACGCCAAGCCTAAAAACAACCCTTGTATAACTGTGTACTACGATATAGAAACATACACGAACGCTGAAACCAAAGAGGTTATTCCACATTTACTTGTGAGTCAGACTATCTGTGATGAGTGTATGGACATCGAGTGTGATGAGTGCCACAAATGTGGTAAACGGACAAACGTTTTTAAAACGAATGCCCACGATAGCCCTGTAAAGCTCTTTTGTCCTATATTGTCAAGTTCAAAAAAATGACTATATTCTCGCCCATAACGGGGCAAAATTTGACACACAGTTCCTTTATAAGGAGTTGCTTGAGCACGAATCCTCTGAGATATTTACAGGTGATCCCTTGAAAAGAGGCAACAAATTAATACAGATGCAGATAAGAGGCAATGTACAATTTAAAGACACTTTATTATTCACACCTTGTAAATTAGCAAAGCTACCCAAGGTGATGGGCGTAGCAGCTGAAGTTTCAAAAGGATATTTCCCTTACACATTCCTCACTAGCGAAACTTTAAATTACGTAGGTCTACCTCCACCCAAACATTACTTTAACTATGAATGTATGAGTACAGATGAACGTGAAGATTTTAACCAATACTACAACAGTTTTAATGAATCTAGTCCTTATAATATAGCTTATGAATGTGAGCGTTATTGCGTGAATGATGTGCGCGTGCTGAGAGTATGTTTCCAGGCCTTTAGAAGGATGTACATAGGCCGTTTCAAATGCGATCCGTTGCAAGTCGCAACCACCATCGCCTCATTATGTTTTACAGTGTTCAAGAATAACTTCATGCCTAAAGACACCTTAGCCATTATTCACAGAAACAATCCCCGCAGTTATGGGCACAAGGCTATTTACTGGCTCATACACCTACAGCAGCAGACAGGTGTATACATAAAGCATGCCCGCAACACGGGTGAAGTACCCATTAAGGTTAATGGTCGTGTTTTTTGGGTTGATGGACTAAGTGAAAACCGTGCCACTGGTGAGAAGACTGTGTACTCCTTTAACGGTTGCTGGTGGCACGGATGCCCCCGTCCTGAGTGTGGAATCGCAGGAGATATCCACGGTAGATCTCCTGCCGACTGTCTTGCGTGGACCCCACCCGCGATCAACTTATAGGATCCCAGTTCACTCACAAAGTCTTGTGGGAACATGAGTATGATGCACGGATGGAGGCAGACGGACAGTTCCGTGAAGAAATAAACACGATCAAGCGCTCAATGGTGCTGGATCCTCTCAAATGCGGTGATAGCTTGTTCGGAGGGCGTACAAATCCCTTCAAGCTATACTTTCCGCCTACGGAGGGTGTGAAACTCCATTACTACGATTTCTGTTCTTTATACCCCTACGTGATGAAGAACAATCCATACCCCGTAGGTGCGCCTGAGAAACTGGTGGGACCTGACCTACCCTCCATCGACGAGTTCTCAAGAAATTTGAACGGGTACTATTTTGGCCTTTCTTTCGTAGACGTACTCCCCCCTCGCAATTTATGGATGCCGATCTTACCCGTCGTTATCGATCACAAGCTCATGTTTCCCCTGTGCGTGAAGTGCGCAGAAGAGAACAATGGTGATTGTGACCATACAACTCACCAGCGTAAGATTAGAGGTGTATATACAAGTCCAGAGCTGGATCTAGCTGTTCGCCATGGATACAGCATATTGAAGATACATGAGGTGGAGGTTTCAGAAGCTACCCAACCTTTTCACACCATATATAAACGCTTTTTTGAAAGATAAGGTCGAAGCATCAGGATATCCGCGAGGAGTTGATACCGAAGATGAAAAATCGGCCTATATTCAACGTTACCGTGACCGTGAAGGTATACAGCTTGACCGATCCCAAATTGTAAAGAACCCTGGCAAGCGTTTTAGTGCAAAGTTGTGTCTAAACAGTCTTTGGGGAAAATTTGCACAGATACGGCAAAGGGAACATTCATTTGCACAAAGTTATAGTGAAGTCTGGGATTATGCCAATGCTCCCGATAAGAGGTCATGGAGATCATGAATGTAGGTAATACTTACATAATAAAGTACAACAATACCGAATTGGCCACAGATTCTCTTGGGCGGAGGGTATTGTACGCTGATACAGGTAGTGTGATATTCACAGAGAGGGAGGGTGAATACATGCCTCCTATTGGTGAATTCCTCGGTGAGTTGACTGATGAGATCAAGGATGAGTATAGAGACACTGCATACGCCGACTCTTTTGTCTCTACAGGACCAAAAACTTATGGGGTACGGGTGAGGGTGGGTGAGGATATGAAATATATCTTGAAGGCAAAGGGTATCACGCTCAACCATGCGAATCGGCGGGTCGTTAACTTTGAATCGTTGAAGGATCTAGTGTGTTTGGATGATGATGGTGAGAGCGATTGGCCTCCCCAACTAACTGTAGGCACCCATAATTTTCGGGTGCAGAAGCTGGGGGGCGTGAAGGAACTTAGGGGTACAAAGGTGTGCCGTAACACCTATAGGAAACGTTACCAGTTACCGGGTACCTATGATACCGTACCCTTTGAATACCATAACCTTTGATGTGTCTATTGTTAACTTATTTATCACACGTATTTGTAAATATATATGTCTTGAATATAATCTTTGATGTGTCTATTGTTAACTTATTTATTACACGTATTTGTAAATATATATAACTTGAATATTTCGTTTATTAAATAAATCGTGTTTCAATTAGCGTTTCACTTTCTCCTTTGTGTGTGTGTGTGTGTGTGCACAGATGAAGGTTCTAAGCTCCACCCACTGTAAAACCAGCAACGTGAGTCATGCTACTACCTGGGCTTCCCTGCGCGGTCATTTGTTTGCAGTAAGCCCTGGGTATCAGACGTATATTCTCCCGCGTAGACAGAAAATAGTAATGGCTACCTTTAATATTGCTTGTTCAACGTTTATGAAATGGTATTCTGCAAAGTGTCAAGATGTGGTGGATACTGAAAACTCCCTATTCCCCCCTCCTTT
Organism: Bathynomus jamesi; assembly: GCA_023014485.1. NCBI lineage: Eukaryota > Metazoa > Arthropoda > Malacostraca > Isopoda > Cirolanidae > Bathynomus > Bathynomus jamesi. Next base: position 296,489 of record JAJOZX010005464.1, on the reverse strand, counting down.
GCCTCTTTTAAGACTACATTGAATCGTGCGAAGGAGCAAGATGTACAAATACTCTATGGCTATTCTGGTGAGAGCATTGTAGGCTTTCGTAGCAAAGACGATGTATTGAAGTATGTTATAGACCTAAGCTTTATAAAGGCTCACATATACCGTGAAGTAAAAGAAACAACGCGTGCAGAAGAGAAGCAACGGATATGGATAGTAAGTCTTATTGATGGGTGGTGTGACAAGCGATATTATGTCATGTTACACCATACCGAGTACTCGTACCCTGCGACTGAGAATGTAAATCTCGTCATCATGAGGAATCTTAAGTATTTTTATCACTATATTAATGTATCTCATGATGAGGTTTGTAGTGAGGTTGTAGCTAATACCCTGCGTGAGTTGTTAAACAAAAAGGAAAAATATGGGCATATGTTCATCTCAAATAGTGCGCCGGAGTGTGAAGACGTTTAGTTTGTGGAAATAGTGAGTGTTAAAACAATAAAACCGTTATAAAATGTGTTTTGTTCGTGAAAATTACCCTGAAGGAAAATGCCTGATGCGCAACCAGGGAAGTGGGAGTGATAAAATATTAAACTGAAATTAATTCTTGTATCGGAAAATTTCTCAAAACACCTGCCCAATATAATGGGATACAACGATTCATGTTGGATCAGCGCCGTACACGTTTCATTAGATTAAGGTGTGACTCGCTCCTCCCGTCGAACCGTCGCGTTGCATGTGCCTCATAGTTATCTCAGAGCTTGAACCGAGTGGACGTGCGCTCCTCGAATATGATGGAACTACCTTTGAGCAGCATTCTCAACGCCGTGTACGATGTGTCCGTGACGAATTCGTTGCGCGTGTTCAGGCGTAAATCCGGTATCGTTAACTATGTACTGGAAACGGATTGTAGACAAACAAACAAACGGAATGTTGTTTATTTAAGTGTCGAGGAGATGAATAGAATCTTCGTGATAGTTGAGAAGTGGAGTGAAGATCGTTATAAAATTCCTACAGGTGTAGGTACAAGAAGAGAGCAGATTAGTAACACCCCCTGATACGCCGTTGTATGTACGTTGTGTATAAATAACGACCGGCCATGCATTGATATACGGTTGATGTGGAAGAATGTTTCTGATAATAAAGCTCTTGTTCCTACGCGAAACCGTTTCATCCTCGACAGAATGTTTGAAATCGTCGGATTCCGCAAGCTGAAGCCTATATTAGACGCGCGTGTTACGGATATGCTTTATTTTGATACAGTACTTGAATACGAATACACCGCTCTGCTCGATGGGTTTACCGAGTGTAGGGTTGAACAAGGTGAGAATGGTCTAGAACTGGAGGATTATTTAAAAAGTTTAGACTCTGAAATATCATGAACTTTGGTACAAAGCAATTGATCGGTACAGGGCTGAGCTCACCTACACCGTTCACCCTGAAGAACTATTTCTTTATATAACGAGCAGCTGTCGTAACGACTTAGAAGATTATTTCAATTGCCGCTATGTTGATGAAGAAGAGTTCACGATTGAAAAGCTCGCGTCGGTAGAAATAAACCCTCGATTGGAAAGGCCTGTTTATAAACTTGTGTTTAATAATGTGGCTAACGATGAACTCTTTGTGCGTGCTTTTGATTGTATTCTAGACGTATTTAAAGATAACTTACCAACCGGTTGTAAAGTGGGAACAAAAATAGTACTGAACGATATGAAGGCCCTTCATATCGAGTGTAGGTTTCCCTATACTTTAAGCGGTGAAATATTATTAAGCCGCGTATACTGCGTAAGCAGAGTAATAACGATGTAAATGTTGACTCGATTACGTGTGAGTTTACTGTATTGAAAAAAAATGAATGTATTTATATATTTAACAAATTTGTGTGTGTGTGTGTGTATATATATATATATATTTTCTCCTGTACTGTTATATTGACGGTTATACGTTTTGTAGGTCTTATTTTTATTTTGCGCGGTAGAAGATAGTGTATGTATTTATTTATTTAACATAATTATGTGCATATATTTCTGCTATATTTGATGGTTATATTATTTATTTTTTTTTTTGTTTTATGATCACTCCAATGTATATTTATTTTCTATATATTTCCATAATATAATTGTGTGTGTGTGTATATATATATTTCTCCTGTACTGTTATATTGACGGATATATTTTTTTATTATATGCATATTCCTCGTTTATATTTCTTAACTATTATTATTTTTAATTGATCATTCAAATGTATATTTATTTTCTATATATTTATAATAAACAGAATGATGTAATGTTGTTTTATTTAATTCTATTGGTTGTAAACAATTATACCAAATGGCTGGTTACGCCTTCTAAACCCACTAGCGGAATTCTAAGCCAACTTTTAAGAATTAATTAAATAAACGGTACAATCTGACAACCTAATAATGTATACCTGAACAATTAAAATAAAAAGTGGTATCTGGCAACTCTCCATAATAATGTATACCTGAACAATTAAAATAAAAAGTGGTATCTGACAACTCAACCTGAACAAGCCATTTATGCCTTCTAAGCCAACTGGCTGAATAGGAGTCTATAAGAGGACGCCGGGTCGGCTGAAGCGTTATTAGGCACTTGGCAGGAGCCAGGTGAACAACACTTTTCCTTTCTCTCCTTCTCCTGTCTTTCTCTTGGGGGATAACGCCGCCAAGTTTCATGACCCCTTGTTGCACCTGCAGCATCCGCCCACCCCCCTTTGCAGCATTGGGTTGTTGCATAACCCCCTCCCCCTTCATTGCATACCCCACCCCCTTTGCAACATACTCCCCTTTGCAACATTGCCCATTATCTTTTGCAACATTCTTGCACTCTAACCTTTTGCGCCCATGCTACTCATGTAACAAAACGCCACATTTGAAAACTCTTTAATTGGACAGACATATCATTTTGCTTCCTGTAACGTATAAAAAGAACTCTATTATTATTACATAATCAGCATTTTAAAAAGTGTTTCCATAATTTTGAACGCCAGTGTATATATGAGAGAGAGAGAGAGAGAGAGAGAGAGAGAGAGAGAGAGAGAGAGAATAATCAACCACAAAAAAAAACGAATAATAATGATCTGTGATGAGAGCCAGAAAGTGCCACAGCGCTCAGGACAGCTAATGCCGCCTATTGACTTAACTCCTCAGTTATTATCACCAGCAACCCCGGGATTCAAACCGAGACCTCAGTGTTTTTCACTTCGCTTATAGGGATACGGTGTTACCCACTGAGCTAATGACGCTGATAATAAAGCTAAATAACTAAATTATGAAAGGTCTCTTGAGTTCATTCTCAGTACCTCTTGCAGGTTTGACCAAAATACAGGATCGTCATAATTTTCTTTACAAATTCAATTCAATCTCAACTGAATTTGTAAATATAATTTACGAACACACTGTATTTTTGTATGCAAGAAAGAGGGGCCAAGGACGAGCGCCCGCATAAATGCCCCCTATGTCTGAAGGGGAGAGACGAAATCAGGTTCTCTGAGGATCATAATGCCATTTTTCATAAATTTTGAGACGAATGTGTCGTGAGTAAAATGCATGTATATTCAGTGAAAATTAGATGGAGAAGTGTATGTTTAAGAGCATACTGAACTGCTCAGAGGGGAGATGAAACACGGACAAAGATCAGCTAAAAGGGATGGTGACAGGAGAAATGGGAGTTCCAGCACTCCCTATCTCCCTTTCCTCCTGGTCGATTGGTGTCTACAATCTCCTTTTTACAATAATTTGACAAAGTTTATGCCACCTTAGATAACACAGAAACTGGGAAGAGTCGTATAATTTTTCTCAGCTCGGGTACCAATGATGATAATCGTGCAATCAGATACCTCTCCTTATCAGCTAGAAACACATCAAGGGATAACCTCAAAGAAAAAATATACAGAAAGACTCTGGATGAGCTACGACATATTTATGTAATAATAATAATTTAAGTTTATTGAAAGTTAAAACAGACATTTATGTAAAACTTTTCTTTCTGCCTTCGTATAATTAACAATTAATTAGCTATGTATTCTTTCAGTGTTTTAAGTTTGTAACTATACTACTAGTCTATTATGTTTCTCCAACAGTTCTAATAACATTAATATGTTTTCCTTTGAGAAGGAAAGTATTTGATCAAGGGATCAGCCAATATTTCTCATTTTACATGAAAAGCTTAGCTCCCATTTCGCCCATTTCTGTCGCCTTGCGCTATATACTACAGTTGAAATAACACTTTTCGTTAAACTCCGAGGTATCATGAAAATTAAGCGCGCAAGCATTTAGTGGCCGTTATTAACTTTTGCTTTCCTATACTGACTTTTAATATTTGCGTTAAAACTATTATTTCTTATGTATATGGCTGAATATTAACAAAATGAGTGTTAAACAAAGTTTTACGGTCCGACCCGAAGCTGTCGCACACTTCGAATAATGGCAGGCTACGTCGTGGTCAATGTCATAACACCGCTTCCGTCGATTGGCGAATTAGGCGACATTGGTCTGATAGGTAATTGGACGGGGAACCATCCTCTGCGTCCAGATTATGTAGCGACCCGTGGTTCGGATCCCACGTAAATTTGTAATTCCCTCCGTCATACGACCTTAGATGTTGGAAAGGAGGTAAAACAACCCCATCATGACATTTTAAACATGGCAACCCTCGCCAAAGCACTAACTGAAAGTGTTTCCTTAAAACATCTAACTTCGTCTTTCTCCAAAATCCGAATTGACAATGAAAGGAAGATACTGTAAACACAGTTATTTGAGTGTACTTCGGAGAATTTTAAAGTTTGAAATTCAGGAATGAAGGTTGTGTGAGAAACAAATAGAGACTACAGATTTTATGAGTATCTCTAGTAATAAAATCAAAGGGGCGAGAAAAGGTTTATTTATTCATAAAGTTGAACCATAACGGTTGTGGTTTTATTTCTCTGATACAACAAATGAAAAAAATTTAGATATAGATTTTAATTTACAGTCCCTTCCCATCTTGCAGGAGAAGGTAATGAGGTATTATTATTATTATTATTATTATTATTATTGGTTCAGTTATTTTTATAATAATTGCTTATTTTTTTTTTTGTGGAAAGTAACGCGACTCGGACGACTATTAGAGTTCGTACTCAGTCATAAGAACGCGAAGGCTTGGCACAAAATTATTGAAAGACCAGTAACAATTTTTCATTATTTTAATTTTGTTTTTTCTCGTAGAAATTTCATTGATGAAACTTTTTCTCCCACTGTACATCATTTCCTTAGACCGTCCACTTTAATAATATTAATAATAATAATAATAATATAATAATAAAATAATTAAAGAAAAATAATTTACATTGTACTCTATCAAAAAATTTAATAGCGTTTGGTATTTAAATGTAAGGTAGCCCATATACTGTAAGGGATTTTGTGAACATTTTTAATATAGACAGAACAAACTAGAAGACCAATTATAGAATTATGAAAATGGTTTATTGCCTTAAAAATTCATTAATTCTTTTTTTTTTATGTATTAAATACGTTATCTCTCCTGGAAGCACGACTTTCCATAAAAGCTAAACAGCATTTCCTCCTTCTTTATCAGCTCTTTAATCTCCAACCATATACAGTAGATATACTCGTGTGTGTATAATATTATATATATATATATATATATATATATATATATATAATATATATATATTATATATTCATTTATGCATTGGTTTTGTATAAATAAAATGTACATTTGCCTTCAGGAAAGATAAATAAAAGTTTGAATGCTTCCTTCCATTAAATCTCAAAGATAATTCAGAAATTATATATAGTCATGGAAAAAGTGTTGAGACCAATCATGATAATGTAATGATTTTGATGTGTTTTGCTTTCATTTGATTCCCCATGAATTCCTCTGCTCCATAGAAGAGCGTTTTTCTCTCTTCATTTGCACAAGAAAACTTCAAATTAGATAAAGCAGCCTTTACACCTTCGAATACATAATATTTACGAAAGAAATAAAGAGCTGTCAGTTGCCACGAACCCTCAGATTCATGACTTGAGTGAAGAGGGATTCTCCAAATGAGACAGGCATAAATGTAAAGCTGAGAGTCTTAAAAGCCGCTCTCCAAAGGATTATTGCAATAGCTACCAAAGTGAGGCATTATGGCAGCCATAAAGGATCTAGTAGACCCAAGGAGATCGATGAAAGTGCTGAGCGTGTCACTGCAAATATCCCTGAAATAACGTCGGAAGTTCTGCACCCAGATTCGTGTAGAGTGTAGACCTTGAGAAACACCGAGGTATTTCCGTAACATTGCCTCTTGTCAGATCCGTATTAGTGAAAACAACCGGCATAGTCGAACGGCGCTTCGTAAATCAACTATTTCAGACAAAATTAGGAGGGAACACTCGGCATGAGCCAAGGAATGAAAAACAGTGTATCTGAGCAGTGGTTCAGAGTAGTGTGGGGAGATGAATCGAAGTTTAATGGATTGAGAACGATGGTCAAGTGT
>JAJOZX010005464.1:220000-285000 GCA_023014485.1 Bathynomus jamesi | reverse complement strand
CAATTTCATCCTCCCCCGACACCCATCGATTGTCGGAGGGAGGACATTTTTGACACCCGTTTGATTCTTAACAAATTTCCAAAATTTGTTATTATCGTTATTTATGCGAGCTTCACAGGCTTTTGATGCTCGAATAGACTTCTTGTTTACATCGCCTTATGGCCGCCTTATACTGACCCCTACTTCTACACATATTCATGTATACTGGTCCTAATCTGGGTCTATCATAAAAAGCACCACAAATCATAGGCGTCTTTCGATTCCCTCTTTAGGGGGGCAATAAAATCATTCCATCCAGGAATAATCTTAGTATAATAGTTGTAAGATTTAATCAGGGGGCTTCCTGCTTCTCTTAACAGGGATATTATCTTACTATACCACCTATCTATGAGTTTACAGTGAGAATCATTTGAGCAAGGATTATTACAGGCAGGCAAGATGCAAAATTTCTAAATTATTAAAAAGGTGACTTGTTCTGTCTTTGTATTCTATTCTCTGCTGCATATTAACATTGGACCAATCGACGCGATTATTCTTACTTATTAAGTTCTTGTTAAGTCGTGTTGCGCATAAATTGTTAAAGTTAATCGATATTTATAATGGTCTATGATCAGAAAGAAGGAAATCATGCAGAATATGAACTCTAACAATTCGATCCTTTAGATTATTACTAGTGAGACAATGATCAATCCACCTGGATAGCAGGCTAGGTGGCTTTAAACCGTAGATCCTGTCCTAAAACTGGATCCTATCTGCTTTGCAGATAGCTGATGGAAGCTATATTTTTGGGGCCTCTTTGCGAGTATATATAATATTATATATATTATATATATTATAGATATATATATATATATATATATATATATATATTATATATAATATATATATATATATATATATATATATCCGAGTATTTGAGTAATATTAGTTTTAGTAATCGTAAATATTTATTTCCGTGTTTAGTGTGATACTCATAAAATTACTGGATATGATAACCTCGTACATAGATGCAGGCAGTGTACATATGCAGTCCTTTCGTGAAGAGGAGCTGGAAAAAGATGACGAAGACTTGGTCAAAGAAGATGTGGAAACAACCGTAATACTTGAAGACCCAGATGAAATAATTGATTTATGCTGAAAATATTTAAAAATTCCTGTCCCGTGTTTTGGAGTATAATTTGTCCCTTTTAAACAACAAAACCTTTTATTTAGAAAAAGAATACATGTTCCATAAAGAGTTTACAATATTTTTCAATATTTTTTTTGTATAATTTAGGTATCTGATACAGCATTAATATATTCACAGTATTCTAATCTGAATATACCGTTGAAAGCATGGAAGCTTTTTAGGCATGAGATAAGTGAAAATGGCAAGTAATAATAATAATAATAATAAACAAAAGATATAAATTTGGAAAAGTAGTTGGCAAAGTTTTTAATTACTTTACATAATTTTAAATAAAATAATCAATTGTATTTTAGTAGAAAATAAATGATGTTTAATGAGAAAATATTTATTTTTAGGATAAATTATGAATTTAAAAGTAGTTAATGAAATTAGCATATTTTAGACAGTAATTATGAAATGGGAACTTCATGACGATGGTAATAATGATAGTAGTGAACTTATACATCAGTAGCAGCTAATGAAGTACTTCCTTAGTGATTTGTGAAAAACATTTAGTGATGAAGCCTGTCTAATATCTATGGATTTATGGGAATTGCATTCCATACATCTGGAAAAAGTTATTCTGGTCTACATATCCAAGAAGACAGTAGCATCTGCGAAGTGTCCTTGTTTACAAAGCAGTAGGCTAATGGGTGGCCAAGTAAACAGTTGGCAGTGGAAACTATCTTGTAATTCCCATCTAAACCCAGTGACGATATGCAGTACAGTATGTGGAAAAAAACAAAACAGTCTGCACTCATTAGGATGCGATACAACACTATTATTGTTTTGCATCCTTTCGTACCAGATAATCCCAGTTATAGAGGCTAAATGTATATACTATGACATGGATATACAGTTTCAGGAAAAATGAAATATAAAATTTCTAAAAAGCAAAAAAAAATACTAATTGATAAATATTCTGTTTTTCCTTCAGTACTTTATTTGTTTCGGTTACAGTAGTAAAATTTCATAAACCGAACCCAATCATTACTAATTAGTAATTTTTTGTGTATTTTAGAAATGTTTATTTGTAGTCGAATTTAATAATAAACAGTGAATTTTATGGAAAAAAAGAATTTAGTTTAATTTAAATACCTGAGAAATAATAAAGTTATTTACAAAAAAAAAAGTAAACAAGTAAATGATACAAATAGGTTTCTTTCACTAAACCTTCTCGTGCACTATGTTGGGCCCTAAACACCCCCAAAATAGTGGAGAATTTGGGTGCCTCTTTACTGAAAAAACATTTTAACTATTACTTCATATTATAATATGATGCCTCTGAAAGAAACCACAGAGGAAATTTTAAAATATTTTGGCAAAAATCATTCTGGCCTTTAATTAGTTAATTACAAAATTAAGGGGAATGTATTGAACGCTCTTCTCCTTCAGTTCTGAAGAACTTTATTCTAAAATAACAGATATGAAAACATACCCACGCTACCCGATGTGCCTATATTCTATTTAAAATCATTTGCGCGACAAGAAGTGGTTCATTAACTCCATATTTATTGAAATTTAATTCATCACTATTGTGAAAAGCTTCATGTTTCAGTCAAAATATATTCTATTCTATCATATTCTCTTGCGTGTCCCTGCAGGGTACAACAATATAGTCACGCTGTTTCTCATGGAAAAAATAGAAACTTCAAAACTTAATTGGATATATGACGCGTTCGGTGGAGAAGGGGCGAACGCCACAAAATTCGAAAAATGAGTTTTTTGTCGTATAATTATCCTTTAAAACCTTTGCTTTACCTATGCAAAAAATTAGATGTTAGTCTGCACTCTTTCACGGTAAAATTTAAGTTTTTAATGTATCTCAGAGAAATTCACTCCGCATCATTGCTTCACATTGAACACATCTATGTACTTTCTGGTCACTCGACAATGCCCTGTGATGCTCAATTTGGTCAAACTGAACAAAATATAAAAAATAATTACAGCAATATTATTTACACGAAAAAAGATTGTTACGGCCATAACTACAGCCGTTTCGCAGCGCTTCCTAGTTGTAGAAATGAAACAGGCTGATTTTTCGATTTTGACGTCCTAAAAACGTGCATTGTCATTAGGAAATCAACAACTACTAAATTTACAGATGCAAGAAAGTTAATATTTGACTTTCAACACAAAGAAGGCTACGTAATATCTACTGCATACCGCACAACCCCAGATAATAGCCATCCCGTCAGACTGCAGAAAGGGAAAAAATCCTACAGTGTCAGTTTATTCAATCTAGCCCAGCAGACACTGCAACCAAAGTATTCCCAATTGCTGCCAATAACTAAGGAAAAAATAAAAGATCTCAAAGAATTATCAGACCTAATGCCTGCAACTGCAGTGAACTATTATACAAGATTGTTAAAGGAACTGGAAGAAACCGAAACAGTTGAAGCAGGTAATACAACATTCGACGAAGAGGACTAAATAATGGATTACACCAGTTAACATCAGAAGCTATCAATAAATAATAATGTAAAATTTCTTGGCTTTTTATTATATTGACATATTACACAACAATATTTTACTCAAATATGTGTTCAAATTCATACAACATTTCAATAAACCGGAAAAATACAAAGGTTTAAAGTTTACAAACTTTAACTGCATTTTGTGGCATAATTCGAAATGTTGCGTTCGCCCCTTCTCCACCGAACGCGTCATATGATTTCACGACTTCATCTCTCTCTCTCTCTCTCTCTATATATATATATATATATATATATATATATATATATATATTTCCGAATAAACGACTATGTATTTGACTAGTATACTCAGTATCGGTGTTTCCAAAAATTACCCAAATCGTGGATGGTTTCTAGACGGCGAAGAGCAGCTGGTGCATCTTCGGTGCTGGTTCATTTCTTCGAAGACGAGAAATCTTCGCTGTTTCGAGCGTTCTCTTTTAGGAAGAAAAGTAGTTTAGCAAAAACTGAGAAAAATGTTTTATCTTGAAAGAAACTACCAACCATAACTATTCCTGTTATCTATTCATAGGATCCTCTGTGTGTGTGTGTGTGTGTGTGTGTGTGTGTGTGTGTGTATATGGTTTTCTGAAATGTAATCCAAGTTCAATATTCGTGATGCAAACTATTAATTTCAGGTAACACCTGTCGCTATCAATTAGAGTAAACCCCCGATTTACGCGGTAGATGCGTTCCTGAACCTTTCGCGTAAAAAGAATTCCGTGTAAATTGAGGGAAGTGTAACATAAAATTCAATGTGCTAAGTACGGGCCCCTCCAACCCCAAGACACCACAAAAATGAAATAAAATAAAATAAAATACAATAATAATAATAATAATAATAATAATTATCTGCCAAAAAAATAATATTAATTAAATAAATAAATAAATACATAAACTCATCGGTGCTACTGTAGTATGCGGTCTACCGTTAAGTTTCTACTGTAGTATGCGGTCTACCGTTAAGTTTCTACTGTAGTATGCGGTCTACCGTTAAGTTTCTACTGTAGTATGCGGTCTACCGTTAAGTTTCTACTGTAGTATGCGGTCTACCGTTAAGTTTCTACTGTAGTATGCGGTCTACCGTTCAAATATTTAAAAGGAATTGAAAATGAATTGAAAGGAATTATAATTTAATTTACACAATTAAGGAATTATTAAAGAAGTTAAACATACTACTACCGCATACTTAACGGTAGACCGCATACTACAGTACGCCCTTGATGATTGGTTAGGTTAAGTCGTGGTATTTTCGTTAGTTTTAACGAAAATATCACGACTTAACCTAACCAATCGTCAAGGGCGTACAATTAACCTAATAATAAAATAATAAGAAGATAAGAAGCTATAATTAAAAGGTAGACCGCCGAATCGTAGGTAGACCGCCGAATCTTAGGTAGACCGCATACTACAGTAGCACCAACTCATCTGTAAAAAACAAGTAAAAATTAGTAATAACATGTAATAAGTAAAAAAAAAACACACTCACCATTAGGGTCTCCTGGAGCTGGCTCCTTAACCGCTAGTGCCTTTTTATTTATTTATAAAAAAATTTAATATTTTTTGGACCGCGTTAATCCGAAATGGGGGGCGCGTAAATTAGGGGGTTACTGTATTTAAAATCACCTTATATAATATGTAATTAAAAATATTTCATAAAATGAATTCATTAAAAGTAAAAATATTGTTCCAATAACTTTATTAACCCTCATTTCATAACCATGGTAAATTATACCAGGGGTATACAGGGTGTTCAAAAAGAAAATGCAACCCATTGGAGAATGCATATATCATTGTAATATAACCCTTTTCTTTCTTTTTCAGGTTGCGTTTCTTCTTGAACACCCTGTATTATACCAAGGTTGTGAAATAAGGGTTTACGGGGGATGAAATTAAATAATGTAAAATGATCTTTTTTGATTATAGAGAATAGAATAAAATAGAATAGAATAACCTTTATTAATAATAAAATAAATATTTTTTTTTCAATTTACAATGACGAAGAATTGTGAAGCTCGACTATTTATTTTATTTAATTTGGCCCTTAAGCTTTAGGTTTTACTGGAATCTTATTAAAAATAAGCAGCTAGGTGTTATAAATTTATAATAATAAATAAATAAGTAAGTAAATAAGTATTATTAATAGTTAAAACATGTATTACAATATTAAACACTATTAATGGACAATATTAAACAATATTAGTGGACAATATTAAGCAATATTAGTGGACATTAATCCTAGAGTTTTGTTAGTATGCTATTATTAATCGGGATTTCAACTTAGTTTTAAACAAATTTACATTCACAATATTCTTTATATCGGCATGCAAGTCATTCCATAGTTTCAATCCAATGAAAATGGATAGTTTTTGAGATGAAGACAATCTAAATTGAGGTATAACAAGCTTTGATCTATTTCTGGTCTGATACGAGTGATTTGTACTTTAATTCATTTGAAGAAAAGTGAGGATTTTGTTTGTGAAATCCGATTCTAAAATAAACATCTTATTCAAATGTTTTGAGGAACGTGATTTAAGTTCGAGGTTAAAATATGACGTAATTGAATATTTAGATCAAAGTTTCACGGGCGTAAAAGATACCTTTACATTAAGATGCCTTCGGCTTTTCAACAAATATATTAAAATTAATATTTATCAGCCTCATTGTATTGATGTGAATAAAGAAACTAATGATAATTTTGTATGTACCATTTATAATTTTATATGTGCTATTATTTATAATTTTATATGTACCATTATTTAAATATCTAATTTTATATGTACCATTATTTATAATTTTATACGTATCATTATTTATAATTTTATATGTACCATTATTTAAATATCTAATTTTATATGTACCATTATTTATAATTTTATATGTATCATTGTTTATAATTTTATATGTACCATTATTTAAATATCTATATAACGTATCTTGTAGTATGGAAAAATGTAATGTGTATAAAGGGATTTTTTATGTGAAAAGAGAAAAATTTTACGCTCTTTCTACATCGAATTCATTTGAGCCTATTTATTTTTTTTAAAAGTTGTTTTTTATGAGTTAATGATACACGTAAAACTCTAAAATAACAACTCTCAACCTGTGCTACGGAAGCTCATTCAGGTGGTACGTAAAAGGGTTTTAATATGCAGCTTGCTAATTCATAGTTTCTCAAATAATAACGTGTTTAAAAAGTAATATTTGTTGTGGATGAATAACCCGCAATATTACCGACGGTGGTAATTAGAAAAGCATGGTGGGACGTCGACCTAAAAAGGTTGGGAACCCCTGTTCTGAAGTATTTTTTTTAAGTGTCCTCTTTTAATAATGAAATTAAGACTTCTTGTATAATGATCATAGTTTTGTAAAATCTTTTGATGTGATTGTCGTTACAAACTCCATTTCTCATCCAGGTGAACTGATGAGTTAAGAATAGAATAACGTTCAGTTTCCATTTCAAAGAATCTTTTTCTCTCTTGGATTAGTAAATGATGAAGACTTTTTTATGTTTGAAAAGCTTCAGACGCTTCGTGAGATAAAAGAACCACTTTCTTCATGATATCAGTTGGTGATAACACTGGAAATGAAGATATGAAGGAAGGAATACCGATAAGACGTCTCTTCTTAGATAATTCGAGACTTCTTACAAGTATTTAAATGGTATGTTTAAAACGATAGAGTTATTGCGTTATTTTGCTGAAACACTTCACAGAGACATTTCAGGAATTTTTTATCTCTATTTTTAACATTACTCCTCCTTATAATTAAGATTAACTTAAAAAAAAAAGATTTTTTAAATTTTAAATATCCTTTTACTATACTATTCTTTTTCATGTTTAGATGGTAGAATATTCATTCGTAATAAGACGCTATACGCTTTTTTCTCGAATGGAAATTACGCAAGTAGCTGAACTTTTTCGAAGTTTCTTCCCAAAATACTTTAATTACGAAAATTCTTTACCTTTGAAGAAAATATTTTCTCTGCTAAAACATTAATTCGGAAAATATCGCCCCGTTTTGTAAATATTATTAAGTATTGCATATTTAATAATGTAAAAAACATAAACTTGTTTACATGAAGAGCTCTCCAGTAATAAAAAACAAAGACATTGAAATGATAATCTTAAATTGTGAAGGTTTTGGCTACAGTTAAATGATACATTAAATCATCCTGTATTATAATGGTACGTTCATTCCTACAGATGGTTGACAAAAGTAAATAGACGCCACGATGATAGTCCTCAAGAAAAAATAGCACGTGTGAGTTTTACATAACGTAAAGGGGAACGCAATACGATTCTATATATAATAACTCAATAAATTTGTTATTATTTATAAACTTTTATTATCAACTAAAAAATTATGGTAAAAACCAAAGGTGTCTATTTACTTTCGTCAACCCTTTGTATAGTTACTGTAAGTTTGTAACCTTTATAAAATATAATTTTATTCGTTAAAGATGAGTTGGTAGAGCGAATAACACCATACAAGTTTATTAACATATGAAAATAAAAACCCACTCTAATAGACAGAGTTTATTTCCACAACAGTTTCGACGCCCACTGGCATCCTCTTCGGGGAGGATGCCAGTGGGCGTCGAAACTGTTGTGGAAATAAACTCTGTCTATTAGAGTGGGTTTTTATTTTCATATTTTGACCTTCACGTAGAAAAAAGTGAAGTTTTTTGCAAGTTTATTAACTTTCTTCGTAAAAAGCTATTCACTTTCTTTATTTGTAATAAGTGGAGCAAAGTTTTTGACATCTTGTAGGCCTACTTATAGTACAACTATAATTGAGTGGGGTTGTCTAACCTCCTTCGCAACATCTAAGATTATATAACAAAGGGAACCCACAACTTTATGTCGGATCCGAACTACGGGTCGCTACGTCATCTGGATGCAGAGGACGGTTGCCTATCCAATTATTCTTCAGACCAGTGTTGCTTAACTTCGCTGATCGATGGGAAGCGTTGTTACGATATCGGTCACGACATAGTTCCTACAAGTATAAGAATTACTAAATTTAAATTGAATTTGAAATTAATTTAAAATTAATTTTTTTATTAGTGTGAACAAGCGGGTCAAAACGAGTAAAATTATTCACGAATGAGCAAGATTCACCCCCCATACTACTATCTATATTAAATAATCTTCAAACCGATCACGTCACTCCTCAGCTGATGACGTCATATATATACATATAATTACATACATATACATACATATACATATAATTTATCTCTGGAAATAACTTCTATTTTCATCATAATAACTTGCGCTCGATAATTATAACTTCTCAGCCAATCATTTAGTATTCGATTGAGAACGTCATTACTTATTTTCAGGTCAGATTATGAAGATCACATAATCACGACATCATTTGAACGAACTTTCACTGTTTTTCAGCATTTCAGTGTAATCTTTCCTTGAAGATCAAAGTTCTCTGTTACAGTTAAAACAATTCAAATTTCCTTTTAATATTTTATTTTCAAATGTGATTCAACAAACTTCAACTGTTTTTCGAGAACATTCATCCGATTTCGTTAACGAATCGAGGTTTATACAGAAAATTGTTGGCGATCGACAGCTGTCGACTAATTTGAAATGATAAATTTGCAAATTCTTTCAACAATTTTAGGAAAAATAATATCGTTTTTAAAATGACAAAGTACTATTTTCTTTAACAAATTGAAACAAGCTAAATGGTAAAGCTTTTTTCAATTAACATTATGAGCTGCTCTTTTGACAATATACAGGGTGCGGCATAAGTCGGTTTACCGAGAATAATGGAATCACCTTGTGAAGAATAATATTTATCATTTACTACAGAAATTATTGAAAGTGTCCTCCATCATGTTCAATACATACGTTGCATCTCTGAACCACTGAACAACAAATAGCGCAACACAGTTATTTGTTATTATTCAACGTCTCGAACTCTTGGCGTATCAAAGTCTTCGTGTGATCGAAGTCCCCAGGTTTCTGGCCGTAAACTCTACCTTTGATTATAGAGTTTACGGCCAGAAACTTCGGGACTTCGATCACACGATACTTTGATACGCCAAGAGTTCGAGACGTTGAATAATAACAAAGAACTGTGCTGCCCTATTTGTTGTTCAGTGGTTTAAAGATGCAACGTGTGTATTGAACATGATGGAGGACACTTTCAATAATTTCTGTAATAATAATAATATTAGTCTTCACAAGGTGATTCCATTATTCTCGGTAAACCGACTTATGCCGCACCCTGTATATTGTCAAAAGAGCAGTCCATAATGTGAATTGAAAAAAAGCTTTGCCATTTAGTTTGTTTCAATTTGTTAAAGAAAATAGTACATGGTCATTTTAAAACCGATATTATTTTTCATAAAATTGTTGAAAGAATTCCGTTGTTGAAAGAATTCTTCAAGCTGCAATAATTATGTCAGCAGCCCTTTCCTTTGCAGTTTGATCGTCATCTGTGACAGCTGATAACAGAACATTTACTGGGTGAGGAAGAATAGTAGTTTCTCTGTCATGCTTTTTGAGCTACAAGAGCTTCGTTTCTTTCTAGTTTATTTGTCTTTGAGACCAGGAAATAAAAACTTCTACCTCTATCTCATCTCTGTATTCCCAAAATGCTTTGATTCTAAACCATGATGGAGCGAAGTCCTTAACAACATAAGAAGTAAGTTTTCATTTCATCACTCGGTTTCTCCTCAGCTATGTAAAGACGAAGAATTCTATTTGCTCTTGTTAGCCACCGTGCATGGGGAATTGTTCCAGAATTGCTCTTCACAAACTTCAAATTATTTGGGTCAGCGTGTTCTGCACCCAACTGAGCTGCTAGTGAAGCTTTCAGTAGATATGACTGATCCTTACTTAAGCTTCTCACCACTTCTTCACATAAAGACTCGGTGTTTCCATAATAGGCTTAAGTTGACAATTGCTATATCTTTGGCATCAAAAGTTTCTTGCCAATTTCACCTTTAAACTAGCTGGCCCACTAGTTTCATTTTCAGTGTTTTTAAAGGTATCCCTGAAGGGTAGTTCATTACAGTGTAGCAACCAGATGGGCCACTGTATTGGTTTGCTCAATGATGTTTCAATAATTCTTATTATTCCAATTTTACTTCAGTGTTGACATTGGTACCATCAGCCAACAGCACATAAGGATCCGTTTGAATTTCTTTCTTTTATTACAGAAAAAATTTCACTGGCAATATTTATTGATTTACCACTTAGAGGAGCAACATGATCCACTTAGCATTAACAGGGAAGGAGACAATAACGTAGTGGCCTTCCTTTTCGTTTTTTGTATTTTTGGCTTGATCCTTCTCAAATTCTGAGAAAAGTCTTCTTTCATTAATTCTTCCACCGAATCCAATACATCTTAGTTGAAGTTCTTCTGAGTGAGATGACACTTCCTTTTGCCTCCGTATACTGTAATCGCTGTCCACGCAATTTTGCATGATCGAGGATGTACTCCGGTGATTCGATTTTTAAGTCTTTTAAACACCTCTGTTACAAGCATCTCTGTTGCTAATGCCAATTCTAGCCATTATTTTTTAAAGTTCTGGATACTGAAATCTCTTGAAAATAAAGACCTATTTCACGATCAGACCTAGATAAAAAAGGAGAAGCATTCGAATGACAAGAATCATCAGGATTTTCATGATTACTGCCAGAACTGCTAATACTTAGTGGTTCATTAGCCTCGAGCCCGAAGGAGAGCAGTTTGGAAATTAAGGATTTGTGCAATAGCAAAGGTTTCACCGGAATCCCAAAAGGAGGATGGTCAAGAGTCAGAGAGATACGCAAGAGGATCGCTAGTAGAGCGTCCCTTGCCGAACCCATACTGATGATCTGAAATAAAATTGTGAGAAGAAAGGTGTTTAAGAATCTATCTATTAAGGATAGATTCAAAAACTTTAGAAAAGCAAAAAATAAAAGCAAGTGGGCGATAGTTGGAGGGTCACGCTTCTTTGAGACACGCTGAATGAGAGCTTTATCAATATTAAATCTGAACTAAAAAAAAAAACGTGTTTTTATCTTGTCTGTAAGGACAGTTTAGGGCTTTAAAAAGTCTTTTCATTCAAAAAAAAAATGTTGTTGCAGAACAGACTTTTTTGAACACTATAAAAGAGATAGAAAAAATAATAATTCAGCTTTACAAAAAAATACAAATATAATGAAATAATAATGAACTTTAAAGCCTTAAATTTTTACATCTAATTTGGAAGTCTAAAAAAATAAGTGGGAAATGATGAGCGAGTCTAAATCATAGTTAGAACGTTAAGAAGAATGACAAGAAAATGGTGTTGGACTTTCAGTCTATGAACGTTTCAGTCAATTTTCTTACTCTTACTTATGAAATAATTATATAAGACTTAAAGAAAAATGTTACCAGATGAAAATATA
Source organism: Bathynomus jamesi (assembly GCA_023014485.1). Lineage (NCBI taxonomy): Eukaryota > Metazoa > Arthropoda > Malacostraca > Isopoda > Cirolanidae > Bathynomus > Bathynomus jamesi. The sequence continues at coordinate 272,956 of JAJOZX010005464.1, read as the reverse complement.
TATATATATATATATATATATAGTTTCAATCCCTCAACCCAATGAAATTTACCTAATTGTGTTTTATAATTATACAGTTTGCTTTTATTTTACTAATTCAAAAGAGCATCCGAATTTTCTCTCTCTCTCTCTCTCTCCATATCTCTCTCCATATCAGCTCTCGACTTGTTGCGTGGAAAGCGCAGTTTAATAATAAAGAGAAACATGAGAGAGAGACAAAGAACATTCTTCAATCTTTAATTATGACCTCGATTGATGTGTGTATTCCGAAACGTCGGTAATAATTAATTACTGAAGGATGTTCTTTGAATCTCTCTCTCTCTCTCTGCATATATATATATATATATATACAGTATATATATATATATAACTGCAAACACGCAGTATAATTAACGTAAAGAACGACGCTTGTATAGGAGATATTCCGCGCAAGATGAGAGAGAGAGAACGAAACAAATGAAAAAATGAGGTAACCACCCGGGAATCGAACCCGGGATCTTCCGATTGCCGGTCAGATATGATAACCACTACACCATGGGCCTCACTCATTCAAATGCCGTTCTCTCTCTCTCATCTTGCGCGGAATATCTCCTATACAAGCGTCGTTCTTTACGTTAATTATATCGCGTGTTTGCAGTTAAATGTAAATAATGTTACGACATGCGGGAGGTGCCCCCTTGGGGCATTGGTTTCTGCGCGTATGTAGAAGAATTACGGCATTTGAATGAGTGAGGCCCATGGTGTAGTGGTTATCATATCTGACCGGCAATCGGAAGATCCCGGGTTCGATTCCCGGGTGGTTACCTCATTTTTTAATTTGTTTCGTTCTCTCTCTCTCATCTTGCGCGGAATATCTCCTATACAAGCGTCGTTCTTTACATATATATATATATATATATATATATATATATATACACACAAACTCAGAATAGTCCCCTGAGAAACTTATATGTTAAACACAGACCATGCATGGAACAAGGAACTCTTCTGGGAAATTACATCCACTATAGTTCGAATAAGTAATGATAAATGGCAAATACTATAGTTTTTTTCTTTTTCATAATGGAAAGCCCAACGTGGGCACCGGGTTACTCGCAGAGGCCCCAAAATATAGCTTCGCTCACCAGGTATCTGCAAAGCAGATAGGATCCAGCTTTGGGACCTATCTGGATCCTATCTGCTTTGCAGATACCTGGTGAAGGAAGCTATATTTTGGGCCTCTTTGCGAGTAACCCGGTGCCCACGTTGGGCTTTCCATCATGAGAAAGAAAAGAACTATAGTATTTGTCATTTATCATTACTTATTCGAACTATAGTGGGTGTAATTTCCCAGAAGAGTTCCTTGTTCCATGCACGGTCTGTGTTTAACATATATATATATATATATATATATACCTTTCAACCTTTCAAATGTTCCGTGCGATGATTCTCATTTGACGAAGGTCAAGCTTGTCGCCCCTCCTCTCTCCTCAGGGTGTCCTATAAGTTCGGTCTCATAGGAAAATTCATTTGAAATTAAATTTACTAAAGTTAATACAATAGAACTAAAAGAAATGTCCATGTTCAAAGTGATATCTCGTTTTGGGACCTTGAATTTTTTTCTCTGGGTCAAATTAAGACTGTTGTGTTCTTTGACCGTCCATGCATCATTGAAGACCTTAAAAGAAATATCCGTACTGTTTGTGCACAAATCACACCAGAGACTTTGGCACGTGTACGTTTAAGTTTGGAGCATCGTATCAACATGTACGAACAGAAGAACATCAGTTTGAACATTGGTTTTCGTTCTAATGTATTACTTTTGTAACTGAATTTAAATAAATTTAATTTTCATATGAAACCGGACTTATGGGATACACTGTATATATATATTATATATATATATATATATATATATATATATATATATATATATAATATATATATATATATATATACATACACCACCATTCAATCTCTTGTACGTTTGAAAGAACAAAAGTGAAGTGGAGTGTGTGTGTGTATATATATATATATATATATACAGTACAATTCGAGTGTTACCAAAAAGAAGGAAATAATGGGGAAACAAGAGTCCGGAAATGTCCCAATGAAAATTCGGGTGGATGAGAGAGAGGAGGAAATAACGAATAACCAGTGGTGGGCACCGTTAACCAAAAAGTTAACTTCGATAACGATAATCCGATAATTTTACTACAAAGTTAACGGAAGTTAACGATAATCCGTTAACGATAACTATTTCTTTACTAACATTTAAAAAAATCAAGGAAAAAAGCTTTAAAACCCATAGAAAATGTTTATTTATGCAAAATCCAACAATAAATAGGTATTTAACTGTGTTTTTATCAAGTTTTGCAATTTTTTGCTTAACTTTTTTTTATTTTTAATAAAAAATGTACTGATTACATGTTTTGAAACCCTTGTAACCACTAACCATTAACTAAATTTTAATTTACCAGAGAATTATTATGGCGGGAACTGAAAGGTAAAATTAAATTTTAGGCACATTTATTAAAGACTATGACACAATGTGCTGGTTGCCCTTCAGAAAGACCAACTTCTCAAAGTTAGGCCCAACTGCCAGTCTTGACCTCTTGGGCCTCAGGATATCCTTGCCGAGAGAGAAGAGCCGTTCCACTGCGGCAGAGGACGGAATTGGCAGACTGAAGTTATGGCGGTTTGAATTCATTCGCGGAGCGGTGATCTTCCGTGAATGACTCCTCGCAGTTAACGTGTTAACGGACTTTAACAGACTAAATATCGAGTTATCGGAAGTTAACTGGTCCGATAACGATAAATGGAAATTAACTTCCGTTAATAGTCCGTTAAAAAAGTTAACTTCGTTAATTAACTGTTATCGGATTAACGCTTTAGTGCCCAACACTGCGAATAACAATATAAACAACATACAGTAATACGGAATGAAGACATAGACGAAAGAAAAGAGACGAGTAAAAAAATGTTGCGAGGTAGTAAAACTTCCCAACGAGAGAAATGAAAAAGATAATAACTGAAAACGTAGGAAATAAACAGCCAAAGAAAAATAATGATAATACCAAAATTAAGAACAATGAAAAATAATGAGATAACACGAAGTAGAAACGTAGAAAATATCGTATGTAAATACTACGCTAAAGGGAACTGCAGATATTGGGATGGGCAATGCATCTATGCACATCCCACATTATGTAACACATATTACACAAGTGGATATTGCAAATTTGAAAAGAAGTGTAAGTTCTACCATCTTACTGCCTGCAACACCTATGCAAGATATGGGAGGTGCAAATATGGACAAAAATGCGATAATAAAAACCCAATCTAATAGACAAAGTTTATTTCCACAACAGTTTCGATGCCCACTGGCATCCTCTTCGGGTGGATACAGAAGAACGAATATCGTTTTTCTGTATCCACCCGAAGAGGATGCCAGTGGGCATCGAAACTGTTGTGGAAATAAACTGCCTATTAGAATGGGTTTTTATTATCATAATTTGACCTTCACGTAGAAAAGTGAAGTTTTTTGGACAAAAATGTCGTTACCACCACCCTCAAAGGAACGCAACGGGTGAACAGGAAAAGCGAACATCAAAGAAGGGTACCAATTTTTTGGACGTAGCCAACACAATTCAGTTGCTAAATACTATCCAGCAAATCCAAAGTCAGCTGACAAATATAGGAATCTGAGAGCCGGACAACGAAACCGGCACCACCATTGGAAAACGAAACGGAACCACCTGTATGCGAAAACGATAGAGAAAAAATAAAAATAGCCCTAGCCAACATTCAAGACCTTAAATCAAATCATTCCCCGGACAAAGTTTTATACCTGAAAGGACTCATCCAAGAAGTCGGAGCAGACTTTGCATGCCTCAAGGAAACCCATCTAAAGGACTGCCATGCGAACTGTGAAAACTGTGTATTCTGGGTTGACAAAAAAAGAAATACAAATTGACAACTATAACATACTGCGAGCCGACAGAACAGTGAGGCGTAAAGGAGGATGTGCTATTTACACACCCAAAAGACATATGGCATAAGTAACTATAAGTACCTCAAACAGCTACGTAGAATGTGTAGCAGCAAAAGTTGAAAAATTAAATATGGTACTGATTGTAATGTATAGATTCCCAAACACGCCAACCTCAAAATTTTCAGATTCCATCAGAGAGGTAAGAAACTGGGTAAAAGATCTGCACTCTCCAACCCCCAAATATTTTTCTGTGTGGTGATTTTAATTTTCCATTCATGAAATATAAAAGGATAGTAAAAAATATATGTATACACCAGGAAAAGGGGAGCACACAAGAAGACCAGGAGCAGGCAAAAATGCTACTAGCTCGAGCTGATGAATTTATGTTAACACAAGAAATAACAGAAAACAAAAGAAAAAACAACTGCCTAGATTTGGTATTCACAAGCAACAGCACCCTAATTGATAATGTAGAAATATTCCCAACTATAATGTCGGATCACAACATTATTGAAATAACAACCAATATAAAAGCAACAAGAAAGGAAAGAACACGAAGAACAGAAAGAAGCAAATTCAAAATTTTTAATTTTCACTCCAAAGCTATAAAGTGGGAAGATGCTGCATCCAGCATGGAAGTAATAGACTGGAAAACCATTTTCGAGACCAAGACAATGGAAGAGATGCTAATGACTTTAGCAATGAAGACGCTGGAAATTGCGGAAAGACATGTCCGAAAAATACAACAAAGGGGAAAGAGAAACAGGTTCGAAAGAAAAAAAAGGTCATTGTTCCGAAAGAGAAAAGGAGTGACTACAAAATCAAGTAACTGTAAAGATAACAACATCAGAAAAATATTAAATAATAAACTGCAGAGTATCGATTGCGTCATACAGGAACTAATTAAGAAGCATACAGAAAAAGAAGACGACGACGCTATAGAAGCGATAAAAATTAACTCAAAATACTTCTATAATTTTGCGAAAAGGAAGTCGAAAAACCATGCGACTATCGGGCCTTTGAAAAACGAGGACAATGCTTTATATGATGGTCTAACAGAAGTACCTGAACTATTAAGAGCTCAGTACGAATCATCTTTCAGTCTCCCAAAAACTGACAAACTGATATGCGATAGAAACACGTTCTTTGAAGAACTACGAGGGGAAAGTATAACGGACTTCGACTTTACGACAGATAATATTACGCAAGCTATAGGGAAACTAAAAGCACACTCAGCGGCAGGACCGGATAAATGGAATGCCACACTGATCAAAAACTGCAAGAATGCAATCGTTGAGCCCCTATACTGGATATGGAGACGATCACTAGACACGGGAGAAATACCGGACATCCTGAAGAGCGCGAACATAGTCCCAATATATAAAGAAGGAGATCGATCCGAGGCCAAAAACTATAGGCCAGTCTCGCTTACATCTCATCTCACTAAAATATTTGAAAGAATAGTTAGACAGAAAATCTGACTTTTTTGGAAACTCAGAAAAAATTAAATGGTAACCAACATGGATTTCGGTCAGGCAGATCATGCCTATCACAACTAATGGAAAACTACAACAACATTATTGATGCACTTGAAAGTGATGAAAACTATGATGTAATATACACAGACTTTGCCAAAGCGTTCGACAAGTGTGACCATGGAATCATAATACATAACCTAAAATATATGGGAATAACAGGAAAAGTAGTGAAATGGATATATAATTTCCTTAGTAAGTGGTGGCAAGTCGTTACAGTACAAGGAGTATCTTCATCAGAATCAGAGATCCTCAGCTCAGTACCACAAGGAATAGTATTAGCTCCACTACTCTTCATAATCATGCTAACTGACATAGATGAGGACGTTACCAGAGACAGTACAGTAACAGCCTTTGCCGATGACACAAACATGAACAGAATCTAAAGTAGACGGAAGACAACAATATGAAGTTTAACACTGAGAAATTTCAACTGTTACTGTGAAAAAACTATATAGGGTTATGGGTTGATTGCTTGATACCCTCATCTGTTGGAAATTTCCAGCAGATTACAGTGGAGAGTTAACGACAAAAGCCCTACGTTTTTTCGTTAGAGAGTTATGTATATGTAGGTCTTCAAAGGACCTCTTTATGTTCATTTGCCTTCGGTATTTGCGCTGCTTAATGGTAAAGAAAGGAATTGCCTTACGTTATTATTTCGTTGGGCCTCGCTTCTGTTTCGATGTAGGGCGCGACGAACTTTTTCGATGTAGGACCATAGTACGATGGAGTTACACAATCAGTTGATTTGATGTAACTAATATAGGCAGTCACTGTATTTAAATACCTGAAGGAATAGGCCTATCCTTTTTTAGTTATTAGGTTTTATATTATGAGGATTTCACTCAGAACTTATAGGAAGATAAAGTACATCTTCCTTGCTTAAAGCATCGCTGTAACAAGCAAGCTCCGAGCGAGCCGCTATAATATAATCTTTGTCTTTTATTATTTGCTGATTTTTCAAAGTTCGTTGACTCTTCTCTCGAAGTAATTTTCACGAGTCAGCAATGGAAAATGTTGAACACGAAACAATAAATTTGTTTTCTTGTTGTTATGCAGGCCCGATGCCTACATATTGGTTCTACGTGTATATATGGCAATTTTTTCCATTCCCAATAGGCTATGTCGCCAATCCCGAGGCAATTTTGTAGATATTTAATTCATTAATTAATAATTTATATTTAATTAAGAAGTAAAGGTACCACATACGATACCATGTTTTAAGCATGCATAGTTTTTCTATATAAAAAAGGAGATATTAGACAAGATCAAGGGGTGCAAAGAACTAAATTACTGGGAAAGGTTACGCGAACTAAACCTATATTCACTGGAAAGGAGAAGAGAGAGATACACCATTATTTACACTTGGAAAATAATGGAGAAACTAGCCCCTAATCTTACCCTGAACCCTGTAACTCCCCAAACAACAGTGGAAAGTAGAAAAGGAAGACTGTGTCGTGTTCCCAAATTAAAGGCTAGACAGGGAACATCCTTAACCCTGAAAGAAAATAGTTTTATTGTGAGAGGACCAAACTGTTTAATCAGCTGCCCAAAGATCTAAGGAACACGAGTGGTGTTCCAGTGGACATCTTCAAAAGAAGATTAGACGCCTGGCTCAGAACAATCCCCGATGAGCCAGGTGTACCTGGCTATGTGAGGTGGAGAGTACAAAAAACTAACTTACTACTTCATCAGGCCAACTCGAGAGGAGGGGCGACAAGCTTGACCTTAGTGAAATAAGGAATCATCGCACGCAACATTCATTTGAATGGTTGAAAGGAACGGTATCCACCTGAAAGAAAACTGCCTGTTGAGTTTTCTTAGGGTATACCATTTTTAACCGAGATTCTTTCTGTACATGTATCTGAATTGTAGAGAAACTTTTATCAACAATCTTTCTAGTTCCAGTCATCACTGGCACCTATTTACATTTCTTCAATTAATAATTCTCTAATTTAGCGTCTGTTAGCAGCTTCCTAGTTTTTTCTCTTAATAATCCATTCTTTTCACTTTCATTCGCGTAAATCAATCATACCATTTACAACAACGTACGGACGTACCTGTTTGTAGCAAGTTGATTTAATCCACAATCTAACATTCTCAAGCATAGTTATACATCTTTGCACGAATAAACTGTTATAGCTTTAGTATTTTTATGTTCACAGGTCTCATACAAAACACAACAGTTTCCATACAAAACGTTGATAAACAAGCTTTTTCAAAATCAATATATGTATATAATTCACCAAACGCTTTTTACACATGTATTTAAAACGTAAAACTTAATAACTTGCCATGCATATTTACGCAAGTCAAGTCTAAAGACATTATATATAAGGAGGAGATTGTAAACGTCACTCAACCAGAGGACAGGAAGCGTTTAAATCCCGTTTCTCCCAGCACTGTGCTCCTTACCTGATCTTTTTTCATCTCTCATCTACCGATGAACAATTCAACATACTCTCAAGCACACGCTTCTCTATCTATTCCTCACTACACATATGTGCATCCTATACGGTGCACAACCTTTCAAAAAAAGGTATAGTTTTCAGCAGCCTCGGAGTTTCGTACGTGGCCCCTCCTTCCTGCATCATATACTGTATAGATATATCGAGGCATTGTGGTTATAAAGCATATGCAGGCTGGAACATTTTAACAAGATCAAAATTAGTCAATTGTTCCTGAATATTATTCTTTATAACTCCTCCTAGAATCTCACCTACCAACAATGTTAAGCAAATGTTGTTGTACTTTCCCGCATCCTTTCTGTAACTGGGCACAATATCTGCTCAGCTACCTCTGCATAATTAATCATTTCAAGTAATAAATTATATCTTTCTTTCATGAAACCATCCAGATAATTAAATTAGCTAATATTCTAATGTTCACCACAACAGTTGGCAGGACACTTCAAAAGCCATCCCTGTGATAAAAATGTTTACAAAAAAGTATTTATATATTTCTACCAAAGTGGAGGACTTTGTAACTAGTATGACTAGGGCATACTTTTGGCCATTTTCACGTTTAGGCATTTCACTGCCTAATGCAACCAAATACATATCCAACATTAGGAAATACAACCCAAATTACACTAGAGAAATAGCCCACTTCACAAGCAACGTAACAACCTCAAACATAACACACAAACACCACACACAGAAGCCATGAAACAGCAGATACAACAGCTCAACACAGAAATAAACAACAAACTCAAAGAAAAACAAACAGAAACATTTAGGGAATTCATAACAACACTAAGCCACTCCACAGATACATCTAGGCTATACAAGACTATAGACAGCATTACCCACTCTAACAGCGCCATTCACACCTCACACGCGGCTATCTGTCGCAGCCAAAATAATATCCCAACATATACACAACAAGCTAACATTCTAGTTAATCAATACGCAAAAATAAGTCACTTAAACAGAGACAACAACCAGAAACACGCAGATAGACAAACAGCCAGGCACAAGAAAACCTACAGACTCGACACGACCATTACACCCTTCAATACAGAACAGACCACCAAGATCATCAAAAACATTAAGAATTCGAAGGCTACTGGACCAGACAACATATCTAACATACACCTTAAACACTTGGGCCCACAGGGAATACTAGCTCTCACAAACATCAGCACGTATTCATACCAACACTGTATTATTCCTAACATATGGAAACATGGTAAACGTATTACATTACTCAAACCAAACAAAAATACAACAGAACCAGATTCATATAGACCCATTACTTTACTGTGCACACCTTCCAAAGTAACAGAAAGACTAATCTTACAAATCACCAACCCACACATACCACTATCGACTACTCAACATGGATTCAGACCTCACCACTCAACCACGACATTACTCACTAATCTCACACAGCACATCATGGATGGCATCAACTCCAGACGACCAGCTCAACGTACACTTTTAGCAACAATAGATATTAGTGAAGCATTTGCTGCTATCCCACGCTTCCTTCTCATAAACAAAATACTCAACACAAACATGCACAATAACACCGAAAGGTGGCTGAGCAACTATCTTTCAGGAAGATACTCACATGTCACATTTAATGGCAAGTATCCAAAAACAAGCTTTTTTCTAACGGGGTCCCTCAAGGCTCTGTTCTCTCACCAACACTCTTCAACTTATACATGCATGACATTCCAACACCCATAGATAACAAGCTTACCTTATCATCATATGCAGATGATATCACTCTAACATCCACCCACAACAACATCGACATCTCTACAACAGACTCAAAGTAGTGACCCCCAAAATCAACCATCACCTTGCTAACAAGCAACACAAAAGAACACCAGATAACTCCACAAATTATACTAAACAACACCAACATTCCACACACTCACAGGACCAAAATACTTGGGGTCACATACAACACACCATTTTCTTTTGCAGACCACATTCAGGACATTGAAAACAAATGTACGTCCAGACTTAACCTCTTAACGACCAAGGTTTTTGTAGGGTTAAGTTATGAATGCGTGTATTGGAAACGGTACAAATTTGACCCAGTGGTCCAAAAGAGGTTAACACGATTAGGGTACTAACAGGCACAAACTTTGGACACCAGCAGGAAACAACATCACTCATATACAAACATTATATTCGTTCAGTTATGGACTATGCTAGCCCATGCTGGGCACCCATTATCTCAAACACACACATAAACACCTTACAGACAATACAAAACAACGCACTTCGTATCATTACAGGATGTACTCAAACAACACCAATAGAACACCTGCACACAGAAACAAAAATACTGAAAGTTAGGGAACATTTAGACATGAGGGGAACACAATTCATGGCAGCAGCGATAACTAACCCACAACACTCTTGCCATTACATGTACAATCATGCACCAACACCTCGCACCATTAAGGTAACACCAGAGAGACATTATAACCAAATACTCCATTCCATACCACGCCCCACAGACATCACACAGTACAGAAAATACATACACACACGCCTAACCCACAAAGTACTGACACGACTCGGTCCAAATGCAGTCCTAGGTGAGAAGCCGCCACCCATTGACATGTCAGAGACCAGCCTGACCAGATTGGATCAAGTTAACAGCACGATTCCGATGTGGACATCACCCCAACTTACAGACATATAAACACAGACTAGACAACTCCACAGACTACCCCTACCACCTGTGCCAGGACACACCACAAACAATTGAACACATTATGACAGACTGTACCGCTCTAGCACAACATAGAACACAACACAACATCACTAGTGCGCTGAACCTCTGGTCCACTCCGGAGAGGACGATCGGTTACCTGCGTGCCGCCGGCTTGCTCGATCAGGGTGGGCTGATCGGCTAACCAACAACAACAACAACTGCCTAATAGCAACATATTGTAAGAGCAGAAACTGTAGTACTTATTTTGTAAATAATTTTAGTTTAGAAAACATTTGATTATCTGTATTATACTCGTATATCTAGTGAAGAAGTAGTAGGAATTCTGGCTTTCTAAGGAGATTTTGATTCCAGCCACACGTTCGAGCAAACACCTCATCTGTCCAGACGTTGTTACTGAAAATCTAGCTCATTTCAAGCACCGAATCAGTATTAGGCCTACAATACAATAAAATGTTACTACACAGCTTCATTTTCATGTTGTTGCTAAATCTTAATACGAAAACAAAAGAGAAAAAAAATATTGAAAGAAATTCACGTTTTTAATTTGGGATGTATTGTTGAAGGAAAATACACACACACAGGATTTCTTTGCAGGTTATTCAGAGTGTAATGCTGTAGGTTTGTATCTGTTTTAATAACTATGCATTCTCGTGAGACTAGAAGTAGAATCATTAGGTTTAACTGGGTCTAGCCAGTATTTTGGTATCTAGACTTGTGACAATTTATCCTATGCAAGCATATTTTAGATATTAGTAAACACATTTAACATGGGAAAAAAATGTAATGTGATTATGAATACGAGTCTTTTTGCCTTACTATAATCTTATGACCATAGTTAAGATTTTGTGCAGAGATTGTAAATTTGAAACATTATTATTATTATTATTATTATCATTAAGATCATAAAACTAAACCACAATTTTTCCCTAAATTAAATTATTGAATCTCTCTATTTAAGATCGCTGTGGGGACGAAACCAAAGGACACGTGAGGTGTTTCACGTGCAATACTTAATAAATAATGAAGAGAATCTAACTTCAACCGTTAAGTATAATGTTAATTGGATATTATTACTCAGCGAGGAAAACTTGTGAATTGCGTTTGTCACAGATTCACGACCAAAATGTTCTAAATCTTAAGAATTGTAATCTTTCGGAACTAATGTGAAACCTTATACTATTTTGGGGCTAATGAGACATTATTAATTTATAAATAGATAATGTATTACAGGAGACAAATTATTGTTTATGTTTGTGATGTATTACATAAAACTATAATAAAAATACTAATGATAACTATACCGGCTTAATAAATTGTTGCTAATATTCAAATATTGTGATTATAATTATGACTATGTATGATCTGTAACAATACCCTATCACCCCTAGTTAAAGTTTCAGGAATTAAACTAATTTATACTTCAGTAGACACAGTGAGCTACTGTGCGGAAATAAACTATAAACCATCTATAATAATCAGTCATATTGTGGATCACACCAAAGAAGGTCCTTCCTCCTCAAAGGATATACCTGTAATGTGATGTAGTAGTTTTAGACTCCATGGAGTTACCTAAACCAGAACAGTTATAAAATTTCAAAGGTTAGATTTTGGTGAAGAATAAATGCATGGTAAAAAGAGTGAGTGAAGAAAATTTGTCGCCCAGGAAGTGAAATTTTAGGGTACTGGGCGACAAGGAATTTTCAAAATTTGTAAAAATAGAATTGTCTTGAGAGGTGATTTGGGAGCATTGTCTTGGAAGCCATATAAATACATATAATACATGCACATATGCCACAATTAGAACTGTTTATCCAAAATGTAAATATGAAATTTACATTGAAATTTATATATAGATAATGCTAGTGTTATTTCAACCACACGGGGATGGTGGCCTGATTAGGGAACATCCGGATCCATGTATCCTTAATCCAGGGGTGTGCTGGGACCGGTTCGGTCCGGTTCGCCCGAACCGGTTGTTAAATTTTGATTGGATCACCGAACCGTTTGTTTGTTTTTAACAAATATTTAAGTCAGTAGAAATTTATTTATATCTAAATTTTTTGAATTTTTTCAGAATTTTATAGAAAAATATAGGTAGTATACATGCAGTGGTCGTTTCAATATTTATTTATTTTTTGATGAAAAATTAGTTTATTTTTAGAAAATTATGCCATTAGTAGTATAAAGAATATATTAAATAATTTCTGCAAAATGTTACAAAATGCTGTAGGAGCTGAAGGAGCTACCGCTCACCCCAGACCCCTTAGCTTAATGACTCGCGCCAGTGGCGCTCGCCGATTTACACCCATATCTGTATCAGAACTGGTTGTTAAGAAATTGGCAGCACACCCCTGCCTTAATCGCCCCCCACTTCCGGATCTGCCTTTGTCGCTCAGTGGGAAAAGCTTAAAAAATGCTCTGGTATAATCTATACTACAGTATAATCTATATAGTATAATCTATACTACAGTATAATCTATATAGTATAATCTATACTACAGTATAATCTATATAGTATAATCTATACTACAGTATAATCTATATAGTATAATCTATACTACAGTATAATCTATATAGTATAATCTATACTACAGTATAATCTATATAGTATAATCTATACTACAGTATAATCTATATAGTATAATCTATACTACAGTATAATCTATATAGTATAATCTATACTACAGTATAATCTATATAGTATAATCTATACTACAGTATAATCTATATAGTATAATCTATACTACAGTATAATCTATACTACAGTATAATCTATACTACAGTATAATCCACGTATGAGGAGTTTGCCAGAAGTGTTGCGCATATTCTTAAAAGAATAGTGATCCAATTTCAAAATATCAATAAGATGACTCTAATACCTATTGGATAGCTACTTTGTACTAGGAAGATCACATGTAATTAACTACCTGGTCAGCCCTTTTGGGGAACTAACATGTAAAATCTAACAGGCTTTTCTCAGCATTTACTTTATAACTTCCGTTATGATATTGATTATACGAGTATTCTAAGTTAAAGGTTAACTTATGCAATAGAATTAGCCTAGTCTAATTCATTTTAGGATTCTCAGGTGTTAAGAGATTATGTACTACAGTCCTTACCTCAGTCGATAGCTACTTGACTTGCCAAAGTCATGTAGAACCTGCATTAAATCACATAATAGATCCAGATACTGGGCTTACCAGACTTTTGGTAGTGAATAGCGATCAGAGAGTAAAGACATCTAGGTAATGAATAAACTAGTAGGGCCCCCCCAGGCTCTTTTAGTGATAATTCTGATTCTGTACTGACATTTAATAGTTGCTGGCACTTGTCCCATAGGAACAAACAAACGCTTTAGTTCAGACTCAACAGGTACAAACATTGTACAAGTGGGCCGATTAAGAGATAGGTGTCTGGAGCACTGACTAAGTAGGCCAGCGAATCACTGTGCATAATGAATATACAAATGCATACGCCAATGCTTCCAGATTTGAGATTTATAAAATATATCGGCGCCCAGTCCACTAACCATGGCTTCTATTTTCTTATTGACTGGCTCGCCAGGCCTAGTGATAAATCTAAATAAAATATTGCGTATGACACTGACGCAGTTAGGCACCTTATTGACTACAAACAGCATGCTGGCACTAGAAGGAGCACACATTTAGAAATCTTGGGGTTCTTAATAAACTCCTAAAAATATTATATGCAACATATAATTTTCTCAGATTATACATCCTGTAGTTCCACCACAAATGAGCTGTATACATTGGAGTACAAAAAGTTTTGAATAAAATCAATTTAACATCTAATGTACACATATGAAATTTTCTAACCAAAGTATTTCCCTGAGCATATAGTTGTCTACATTGCCTTAGAATAACACAGTCATCTGAAAGGCTATCAGTTAGTATGTGGCCAAGATACTTAGTCTGAGACACTTCTGACAGCACCGTACCATTCAATTGAAATTCGGGAAATTTTATATATTTGTAGGCTTTGGTCTCATAATCATAACATGACTTTTAGCAGGTTTGTATTTCATCTTGTTATCCATTCCAGACCTTTCACACACCTCCAAAAGTGTGCTGAGGCCTTTTACGGATGGAGAAATAAGAACTAGATCATCTGCATACGTCAAATGATTAACAATCATTGTGACCAAATAGCAGCTTATTTACAGGTGTTCACATAACAGTTAGATTATCCATATAAACAATGAATAAGTAGGGGTATAATATCCCTCCCTGCCTGACACCACTGGGCACAGAGAATGGCTCTGAATTAACCCCACCCCATCTTACAATCATTGTCTGGTGATTATACCAGAATATTAATGTACGGACCGAGTAACTAGGTACATTACGATTTAAAGTTTCATGAAAAACTTGTCACCATTAACACAAAAATACATTAGCATCTAGAGTTTGGTGTTTACAGACCATTTCCTCCAAGACACACACACACACACACACACACACACACACACACACACACACACACATATCAGTACTGTGTTTCTTTATGAAGCCAAATTGGTTATCACTAGTGTACAGGTAACAGTCAAGTCTATTAATGACTATATATTCAAACACCTTAGACATAATATGGTCAAGACTATGACCTATAGTTATCTCTACTGTTGATTTTACCCTTTTTATCTTTAGTACTGGTACCAAAACAACGGGTAACATTATACCAGACAAAACACCATGTACAGTAGACTCGCGATAATTCGCGATTTTATAATTAGAGTTTTCTAATTCGCGACGACCTAATTAAGTCCCTTTTTTCGATAATGTGTGCCATAATCTCATAATTCGCGCTCAAGTTCAGATTTATAATTCCACATTTGGCCAAGAGAAGTCGAAGAGCTCATCGTCACCATGAATGAGCGTCTTACTACTGAAGAAGTGCTCCAGATGGCAGAAAATTCAAAGAGGCAAGAGGAGGAAGAAGAAGCAGGAGAGGCCGAGGATGAACAGGCATCGAGGCAGAAGAGTGACTGGTCTGTAGCGGACATGCGGATGTTCATGTCCTACATGAACGAAGCAAAGAAACTCGCCATGGAGAAGGATCCTGACATGGAGAGGGCATTGGGAGTGGTTGAGAGCATCACACGAGCCAGCAAACGAAAGTTACCTCATTTTTCAAGGCTAAGTGATGTACATATTTCTAGATATTAAAGTGTATTTAGATTATTTTTGGGTGTATTCTTTGGCCTTCAGAACCAAACTAATTTTTCCCATTTAAATACATTAAACTATAATTCGCGATTTGATAATTCACGACTTCTATCAGTCCCTAACTCTCGAATTATCGCAAGTAAACCTGTAAAGCGCAAAGCTAAAATAGGCACTAATCTGTCGCTACTAAATTTCAGGTGCTCAGCAGAAATACCATCAATACCACATGATTTGTTACAATCTAAACATTGTCTTACCTGTTTATGCTCAAATACACTAACTCTTATATCTGGACTATAGACAGCACCATAATTAATATTATTGTTCCTATGTACAGAGTTAAATAGCTCACTGTAGTGATCCTTCCATAATTTGACTGTAGTCTCAGTCCCAGTTACATTTTCAATATTAGCAAGGAGAGACATTGCACTATTATTCATTGTTTTTAATTCTTACCAAAAGTTTCTTGGATTCTTACTAGCAAGCTTTCTAGCCCGAGCATCCCTGCTTAATTCATCCGCATGATTTTTTATACACCTTAATGCATACTTGAACCTGGCATTAGCCCTCTGTTTTTTTGTAATACAGGGCCTTGCCCTGGCTTCCCTTGTTCACACCACATTAAAAAAAAGCATCTCTGGGTGCATTATGAAATTCAACCGCTAATGGCCCAGCCAGGCCTACATGTATAGTTTTTCTCCTAAAGGTATTCAAGTTCTAAGTCTAGGCTAGTTTATTGAGAGAGGAAACAATTTGTTCATACATGTTTAAATTCCAAAATGTGTGGTTTGAACTCTAGAGTTTATATCCTGACAGCTAGAGTAACCGTATTTAAATATTTGTAGCAAAAAATATTCATTAGACTAAACTAAAATGAAATGATGGTAATTGTTGCAACACTAGCATGCAAGCTTTTTAATATAGGATTACCGTACAAATGAACTGACTACAAACATCCAGCTTGGGTAAGTACTGTAGACGACTTAGCGAGAGAGAAAGTAACTGAAGCATATTTATGAACAAAGCAATATGGTTGTTGTAATGTTGTATAGTAAACCTGAATCTGAAATGCCAAATTAAATGAAAAAATCAATAATCAATTTTTTTTTTTCACGTTCGCTGTTAAAATTATCGTTATATGGGTGGGTGATGGATGTTCTCATAGGATTTATTGTATGTATTTTACAAGGATACTTCATAGATAGTCAAAAGTTTAAGGGTCTAGTACAGTAAGTATATGCGGAAATTGTTTTCATTATTAGGAATTTTGTTATATGCCATTTTGAAGTGTAGACAAATTTCACTCATCTCTTATATTGTTGTTTTAAAAACTAATTACATTTGAGGTCTTTAATCGGAGTCAGGCTGGTTCCAAATTCTCAATTAATTAGCCTTCCTTTATCGTTACACTGTACTCCCTCTTCACAACATTTATGTATTTACAATTATAATTTTAATAATAATAATAATAATAATAATGGAAATATTATCAGAACATACTAGTTTATAAAACCAAACTAAAAAAATATTGTAAACATTCTTTATAAAAGTTCTTAACAGTAGCTGGCTGTTAACCAAATAAGTAAGGGCTACCTACATCTAAATCTACATGTAACCCCTGAAGTTTTGGAAAGGAGTGTATGAGAGCAATGCAAGATGGGAAATACACATCTGTTCCAGGGATAGCTTAAGCAGACTTACCTACTTGATAAAGATTTTTAGACCCTCTTATGCCAAACTAACTGCTATACACTGCGTGTTTAATATAGTTTCCTTGATAAAAATAAGTTACACCAAAAAGTCTCACATCTCAACTTGTACACGCTTCAAACAGCGCAGTACTTGTTCAATAAATTACAATACAAGTTACTAATGGAAATAAAACTGTCCTATATTTGATTCAAATGAATAAAGTTCTCCTTTATTATTTTCTCTTTTTAGACTATGAACACTCTTGATTAAAAAATACATACAATTTATGTCATAAAAATGTCATGCATAAACTCACATTCATGAAAGCGCCTATCTTTTTCTTAAAAGTAACTAAGTAGTTACTATTCACCACATCATATTACAAGTTACACCAGACCTACTGGTCTCTTAAGCACAATTATATCAACTCCAAAAGTGTCCTGCAAAACATGGCACTGTTTACACAATTTATAACTTTTTATCATATGTGAAAGCATTTAAAACTGTATAATTCTTCTACTCGATGGTTTTAAAAAGGACTTCTGTTAGATCGGGTATGATCAAATAAATTATCATACTGATGTAAACCCAAGATGTCTCTTATGTATTTCCAACAGTTAAGTATGTGCAAAATTCACTTCATCACCATATAGCTAAGGATAAGATTTAGTTGCTATGTGATTATATGAAGCTACAGAAGAAATAAAATTGAGTCTTTATGAGGTATTAAATTGAACATGAGAACTCTCTAATATTCTGAGATGGTCCATGAAAAGATACATTAGACTCATACAAATGCAAATAATGTAAGTTTAGAACTTAGATATAGCATGTGAAATTAATTTATAACATATTTTTAAACAACAGTGCTAAAAGAAAATATGTACAGTCGCTCAATTTGCTGAAGACTGGAAGTACAAAAAACTTTCTCTATATATGATTTGTTAAATAGTACCTCCTTAGTTAGGTTTGAGGAAAATTGGCTACTTTGATGAATGAGGGAGATGTATTGTAAATATGTGAATATAGTACTAGGCTGTGAAAGAATCCTCTTCCTCTACTTTATTTTCTCAAGAACCTACCCAACTCTTTCTTATTAAAACTCGGCTCTTTGATACTTAATTTTATTGTTTTAGCCTGAAAACCCACAAATGTTAATTTTTTCTTAATTTTTATTGAATCTTCTGCTACAGTTTCACTTATTTTAAACAATTTCACTATTCAAAGTAGCTAAATATTTAGAAAAACTTGTATTACACCTTTTCAAACAATTTTCTGAGAATTTAATAATTCCTTAAACTAGTGTTGACTCGTCCTGTCTTATCATCTGAGTTTAAGAGCTGCCAAAACCCAGTGTATTAAAATACTATCTTCATAAAGCAATACTTCTGCACACTTTTATAGGCGCGCTAAATTTAATTACATATTAGGTGTCAGGGTTGGGCTAATTAACTTTTAAGATTATCTAGTTAAGTTAATTTGGGGATCTTACCAATTAGGTTAAGTTAAGTTAAGTTATCACATTTTTGAAAATTAAGTAGTTAAGATAATTTGAAAAGTTGACTAGTCAAGTTATTCAATCAGCTTTTGCTTTCTCGGAAGTAGTCCGTAAAACCACCGTTATACCTAGCCATTCTGATATTTTATATTTAACACACAGAATTGACAGAAGAATGCTTGTTCATAGATTGGAGTGAAATAAATCTAAGTTAAGAAGGTTAGAGCACACTCAAAGAATAAAGGAACTGGTATTGAGAGAATCATCTTTTCAATCCTGCAGTACATATTTGGCGAACTTGTGCTTGGAGTGAATCCTAGGTGTGGGAATCCCATAGATTTGGCTGTTTCCTTTGTGTGTGTGTGTGTGTGTTCACTCACACAAAAATATACACATTCAATATATACATAAGTATGTACATGTACAAATAATCAAGGAAAAAGCTAATGAGGTCGTAAATTTACAAAATAGCAAAGCTGTCAAGATTTTAATCATCATATCCATAATCAATAAAGTCAAATTCGTGTAAGCTTCTCTCAAAATCTAGGTGGATAGTGAACTTAAAATAAGTGTAGAGGTCTCAATAACTTCAAATTTTGTATGAAATTACTTACATGTTGTAATGCGATGGTGGAATGAATAGAGATAAGTACGCTTTGCTTTTATTTATAATCTAAATTTCCTTCCTTACTGAGTTGATTCAATCTTGAATGATTGGGCTTCCGAAATTAACATCTTATGTAAAGAAACAATCGTTTTGAATGATGTCACATTTCTGAGAAATTTGCGGTGGGCTTTAAAGTCAAATATGACGACTTTCAGTTTTAAACTTTATATTGGAAAGACGAAATATGTGAATTTTGTTTTTGTATTTCAATATCCACCATTTAAAAGAAA
Organism: Bathynomus jamesi; assembly: GCA_023014485.1. NCBI lineage: Eukaryota > Metazoa > Arthropoda > Malacostraca > Isopoda > Cirolanidae > Bathynomus > Bathynomus jamesi. Next base: position 252,976 of record JAJOZX010005464.1, on the reverse strand, counting down.
TTCCCATGACGAAGGTTTGAGCTGTGTGCGTTGTATAAATACAATTCTAAAGTTATATATATATATATATTATATATATAATATATATATATATATATATATATATATATATATATATATAATATATATGATACACACAGACCGTGCATGGAACAAGGAACTCTTCTGGGATAATTAAATCCTATAGTCCGAATAAGTAATGGTAAATGAAAAATACCAGTTTTTATTTTTCATGATGCAAGCCCGACGTGGGCAACGGGTCTCTCGCAAAGAGGTCCCATAAATATAGCTTCCCTCACCAGCTATCTGCAAAGCAGACAGGATCCAGCTTTGGGACATGGATCTAGGGAAAGCAGTCCCAAAGCTGGATCCTGTCTGCTTTGCAGATAGCTGGTGAGGGAAGTATATTATGGGACCTCTTTGCGAGAGACCCGTTGCCCACGTCGGGCTTGCATCATGAAAAGAAAAACTATGGTATTTTTCATTTACCATTACTTATTCGGACTATAGTGGATTTAATTATCCCAGAAGAGTTCCTTGTTCCATGCACGGTCTGTGTGTATCATAAAAAACTCAGGGAGTAATTCTGAGTTCATTCCATATATATATATATATATATATATATATATATATATATATATATACAGGATGTACCATAAGTCTGGAACCATAAGGAAAAATTATAAAAACGGCAATAAAAATGCCGAAGAGACTTTGGGGACTGTTTGTGAAATGATCGAAGATGGTAGCGGCTGTGTCATCGTCGATGGATGTCCTCGGAAGTCCACTGCGTGGTTTATCTCCTATGGATCCCGTTTCCCTGAACTTTGCCACGAGTTTACCGACACAGCTGTGTGTTATCGGCGCGCGGTCCGGATGCAATCTGTTAAATTCCTCAGCGACCTCCCTCTGACTCCGATTCCTACGAGCAGAATTACCTGGATGCGTTCTTCCTTACTCAAAGACATCATGAGCACTTGCATAAACGGAAAAACATGAATTACTTATTTTACCCTATGGTTCCAGACTTATGGGACACCCTGTATTATATATATATATATATATATATATAATATATATAATATATATATATATATATATTATATATATTCATATGTAGGCTTTGGCTGGTGATCTTAGTTATATGTTATGCTACCGACCGAAATGTCAGTCTAATGAAGGTCAAGCTTGTCGTACCACTAAACCTACAGTTTAACGTGAAATGCGAACCACGCTCCACCACGGGTCTCTGAAATGACAAAGTCCACGCCTGGACTCGATCTCACGGCCTTCCGATCAGCAGTCCATCGTAGCCTAGTGGTATATATATATATATAGATATATATATATATATATATATATCCTGATTGGCGAATTTCAATAAGGCTATTTGGAATTAACACATCGAAAACATATAATTAAGAGAATGAAACTCATTTCCCAATCGTATATTTCATGAGAATTGTCAGAAAAAATAATAAAGTACCAATACATTAATACAACGCAATATGATGATGGTTTTCAGAGAAAAGAATTATCCTCCTGCATATAAACTATGTTAACAAAATTTTAATGTGACTAATCTATAAGCTAGCAAATTGAGGATGATAAGGTATTGTTAAAGATCATACATAGTCATAATTATAATCACAATATTTTTTTATTGGCAACAATTTATTCAGCCGATATAGTTATTGGTATTATCAATAATATTATTATCATTATCATTATTATTATTGTTTTATGTAATACATCACAAACATAAATAATAATTTGTCTCCTGTAATGCATTATTTATTTATAAATTAATAATGTCTCATTAGCTCCAAAATAGCATAAGTTTTTACATTAGTTCCGAAAGGTTACAATTCTTAAGATTTAGAACATTTTCATCGTGAATCTGTGACAAACGCAATTCACAAGTTCTCCTCGCTGAGTAATTAATATCCATTAACATTATACTTAACGTTTGAAGCTTGATTCTCTTCATTATTATTAAGTATTACACGTGAAACACCTCAAGTGTGCTTTGGTTTCGTCCCCACAGCGATCTTAAATAGAGATTCGATACTTTAATTTAGGGAAAAATTATGTTTTAGTGTTATGATCTTAATGATAATAATAATAATTAATAATAATGATTGAACTATGCAATCTCTGCACAAAATCTTAACTATGGTCGTAAGATTATAGTAAGGGAAAAAGACTCGTATTCATAATCACATTGCATTTTTTTTCCATGTTAAATGTGTTTACTAATATCTAAAATATGCTTGCATAGGATAAATTGTCATAAGTCGAGATACCAAAATACTGGCTAGACCCAGTTAAACCTAATGATTCTACTTCTAGTCTCACGAAAGTGCATAGTTATTAAAACAGATACAAATTTACAGCCTTACACTCTGAATAACCTGCAAAGAAATCCTGTGTGTGTGTATTTTCCCTCAACAATACATCTTAGATTAAAAACGTGAATTTCTTTCAATGTTTTCCTTTTTTGTTTCTGTATTAAGATTTAGCAACAATAAGAAACTGAAGCTGTGTAGCAACATTTTATTGTATTGTTGGCTTAATGCTGATACGGTGCTTGAAATGAGCTAGATTTTCAGTAACAACACCTGGACAGATGAGGTGTTTGCTCGAACCTGTTGCTGGAGTCAAAATCTTCTCAGAAAGCCAGAACTCCTACTACTACTTCGCTAGCTATGTAATACAGATAATAATCAAATGTTTTCTAAACTAAAATTATTTACAAAATAAGTATTACAGTTTCTGCTCTTACAATAATACGTGGCTTGTAGGCAGTAAATGCCTAAACGTGAAAATGGCCCAAAAGTGTGCCCTAGTCATCCTAGTTACAAAGTCCTCCACTATGGTAGAAATATATAAATACTTTTTTGTAAACATTTTTATCACAAGGATGGCTTTTGAAGTGTCCTGCAACTGTTGTGGTGAACATTGGAATATTAGCTATTTAATTAGCTGGACGGTTTCATGAAATAAAGATGTAATTTATTATTTGAAATAATTAATTATGCAGACATAGCTGAGCAGATGTGCCAATTTACAGAAAGGATGCTAGAAAGTAAAAGAACATTAGCTTAACATTGTTGGTAGGTAAGATACTAAGAAGAGTTATAGAGAATAATATTCAGGAACAATTGACTAATTTTAATCTTGTTAGAATGTTCCAGCCTGCATATGCTTGTTAACGACGATGCCTCGATGTATGATATATACAGTATATGATGCAGGAAGGAGGGGCCAAGTTCGAAACTCCGAGGCTGCTGAAAACTATACCTTTTTTGAAAGGTTGTATACTGTATAAGATGCATGTATGTGTAGTGAGGAATAGATAGAGAAGCGTGTGCTTGAGAGTATGCTGAATTGTTCATAGGTAGGTGAGAGATGGAAAAAGATCAGGTAAGGAGCACAGTGCTGGGAGAAACGGGATTTAAACACTTCCTGTCCTCTGGTTGGATGACGCCTCAGTATATTTTGCCCCACCTTTTTTTTTCTTTCGAAGTTTCCTTGCAAGTTCCAGAAATTTTGTACATGAGTAGTTACATACCTTTTTTACAAGTTTTTATTTTTCCACATAGTGTCCATCCTTTTCTACGGCTTTCCTCTACCTCGAAACACCGGTCTTTATTCCTTGCTGGTAAAAGTCCGATGGGTTCCGCTAGAGCCACCTCTTAACCTCCTCAACAACCACATCGTCACTCTGAAACTTTCTTCCACGAATAGCATCCTTCATTGGCCCAAACAAATGGAAGTCTGTAGATGCCAGATCCGGGCTGTATGGAGGGTGGGGTAACACAGTCAAGCGCATTTTTGTGATGGTCTCTCTTGTTTGCGAACTGTTGTGTGGTCTTGCGTTATTGTGCAAATAAAGGACGTCTTCCAGGTTTCTCTCCGGGCAAACTCGCTTTATACGTCTCTGGAGTCTCTGCAGGGTAGCAATATATGTCTCTGAGTTGATTGTTTGTCCTTTCTTCATAATGTCGACCAGAAACCCATTTCATGTCCCAGAAGATGGTGGCCATAACCTTTCCTGCAGAGGTAGCCATTTTGAACTTTTTCTTGCGTGGGGAGTCTGCGTGATGCCACTCCATGGATTGGCGTTTTGTTTCAGGTTCAAAGTGGTGTACCCAAGTCTCATCCCCAGTCACAATTCGTGAAAGGAAGTCATCCCCTTCTGTCTCGTATCGAACCAACGATTCAGAAGCAATTTCTTTTCTTTGGGTTTTGTGATCGTCAGTCAGTTCGCGAGGAGCAAACCGTGAGTTGAGTATCTCAGATGCTGAATTATCGTATTCACACTTCCTTCACTAATTCCTAGTTTTAGTGATAGCTCCTTGTATGTGAGACGCCGATTTGATCGGATGATGCTGTTAGCACGTTGCACAGTGTGAGATGTGACAGCCGATGCCGGGCGATCGCTGCGTGGCTCATCATCGAGGCTGGCTCTTCCTCTCTCCGATGACCTCACTTACGTCCCAAAAGATATTTCAGCCCCATGGCCTATTATTTAGCTAAGAGAAAAGGGTGGGGCAAATATATTGAGTGCCCCTAGTAATATGTCTTTAGACTTGACTTGTGTAAATATGCATTGAAAGTTATTAAGTTTTACGTTTTAAATACATGCGTAAAAAGCGTATGGTGGATTATATACATATATTGATTTTCAAAATGTTTCTTTATCAACGTTTTGTACAGAAACTGTTGTGTTTTGTATGAGATCTATGAACATAAAAGTAATAAAGCTATAACAGTTTATTCGTGCAAAAATGTATAACTGTATGCTTGAGGTTGTAAAGATTGTGGAATGGATGTGCTTGCTTCAAACAGGTACGTATGTACATTGTTGTGAACGGTATGATTGACTGACGCGAATGAAAAGTGAAAAGAATGGATTATTAAGAGAAAAAAATAGGAAGCTGCTAACAAACGCTAAATTAGAACAGTATTAATTGAGGAAATGTAAATAGGTGCTAGTCATGACTGGAACTAGAGAGACTGGTTAATATAAGTTTTATCGTACTCAGAATATCAAAAGCAAATATAATTATAAAATATTAAAGCATAATTTTCTCATCATTTTCATATAAGTCACTATGCTCGCAGATGCGTCCTTACCAAATTATGTAGATTTGAATATTATGACATTTTTGCATTTTTTTCCCGCCCTTCCAATATCTGATTGGTGACGTCATGAGAACATAATATATGACCTAGACTTTTTAAGTTGTTAGGCCTTTTAAGTTGCTAGTCTACTTCTGTTAGTTTTTGATAGATGTTTGTGGCGGTGACATGTGAACGGTGCGAATATTATTTTGAGGATTTAATATACGAAGTGCATTCTAATGACTTCCGAGCAATAGAAATATTGAATATGTTATTACATTATCATTTGCATAATTTAGGTCTCGGGGGTACGGGGGCAGAGCTCCCGTAAAGATCACGCATCACAAATTGATCGGTATAGGGTTTTATATTTTTTATTTTTGAATTTCCGACGCTAAAATGTCGATCAATATCGATCAATTTGTCATGCGTGATTTTTACGGGGGCTCCACCCCCGTACCCCAGAGACCTAAATTATACAAATGATAATGTAATAACATTCATGTTAGGTTAGGTAAGGTTAGGTTAATTAATACCAAAATACATTTTCCTAGTAATATTTGAGGTGTTTTGCTTAGATTTTGACCTCCATTTCCCTTGAAAATGGGCCAAACTTCAAAGTACTACAACTTTGTTGGATCTCATTTCCGACGGAAATGGAGGTCAGATTTGAACAAATCACATCAAATACTACTAGAAAAATGTATTTTGGTGTGTAAAATGACTGACTTACTCAATACACATAATTACCGAAAGATTGTTGATAAAAGTTTCTCTACATATCAGATCCATCTACAGAAATAATCTCGGTTAAAAATGGTATACCGTAAGAAAACTCAACAGCCAGTTTTCTTTCAGGCAGATATACTAAAAATAGTATTTTAACACAAACTTAGCTATCTCTTTATACGAGGAGTGATCAGAAAGTATCGATAATTTTATTGCTACCGACAAATAAATGCAAATAAGAAATAACCGTTTACATATGTGAGTTTTCTTGCCCTCTGGCGTCTGCAGTCTGAAGCAAAATCTGCTACTACGAGTCGGAGACGAACGAAATGATTAAAACAGCTTTTGAAAATGATGCTCTCAGTGTAACTAACGTGTACAAATGGCACCACAAAAAGTTTAAAAATGGAGAAACATTTGCTCGTATAAAAATCGAATCTGTTGGACATTTCCAATCCTACGAGAAGTGGAAGGGCGGCCACTGAGTTCCTTGTCTTCAAGCGATGTTTTTCCATTTTTAAACTTTTTGTGCCATTTGTAAACATTAGCTACACTGAGAGCATCATTTCCAAAAGCCGTTTTAATCATATCGTTCGTCTCCGAACGCGCGTTGTTCCATTTCAGAGAATTATACGTACTGCAAAAACACACCCTCCATTTAAGCGCTCCAACCATCTACTGACTCATGGTAGCAGATTTTGCTTCAGACTGCAGACGCCAGAGGGCAGGAAAATTCACATATGTAAACGGTTATTTCTTATTTGCATTCATTTGTTCATAGCAATAAAATTATCAATACTTTTGATCACTCCTCATGTGTATATATATATATATATATAATATATATATATATATATATATATATATATATATATATATATATATATATATATATATCTATCTATATATATATATGGGAGTGAACTCAGAATGGTTTAACCAAAACTTAAACCTCAACTGGCAAAATTGAGCGTTCACTTTTCAAGGCACATAACATATCCGTTTCATGGTGGGAGTGAACTCAGAATGGTTCCCTGAATTTTTTTATGATACACACAGACCGTTCATGGAACAAGGAACTCTTCTGGGAAAATTAAATCCACTATAGTACGAATAAGTAATGGTAAATGACAAACTCTATAGTTTTTTCCTTTTCATGATGTTAGCCGACGTGGGCAACGGGATACTCGCAAAGAGGTCCCGAAAATAAAGCTTCCCTCACCAGCCATCTTTGCGAGTGACCCGTCATCATGAAACGGACATGTTATATGCCTTGAAAAGTGGACGCTCAATTTTGCCAGTTGAGGTTTAAGTTTTGGATTTTGGCTAAAAATATAATAGTTACCCCTTTTTCTTTGATGTATTCAATCTGACGTGAATGCAACGAGTCTTTTGCTTATATTGAGGTTCGAAATGTAGCGGAGCTAGGCTGCTTTAAACCCTAGGTCCTGTCCCAAAGCTGGATCCTATCTGCTTTGTAGATAGCTGGTAAGGGAAGCTATATTTTTGGGACCTCTTTGCGAGTGACCCGTTGCCCACGTCGGGCTAACATCATGAAGGAGAAAAAACTATAGTGTTTGTCATTTACCATTACTTATTCGGACTATAGTGGATTTAATTTTCCCAGAAGAGTTCCTTGTTCCATGCACGGTTTGTGTTGTGTGTATCATATATATATATATATATAATATATATATATATATATATATATATACATATATATATACACAGGGTGATTCAAAAGTCAGGTTACATAGGGAAATACTGTATTATGTAATGATACAGGGGAATAGTCACATCACATGTTCGATATGGACACCGTTAACGGCAATGCACTTGTGCAGCCAGCTAGGAATATCACATCAATGCGCTCCTCCTTCGATAACATCTCATAACTCATTTACCTGCAAAGAAACAGAAAAGCCCTATGTAACCTGACTTTTGAATCACCCTGTATGTATATATATATATATATATAATATATATATATATAATATATATATATATATATTATATATATATTATATGTGTATGTGTGTGTGTGTGCGCGTGTATATTGTATACTGTTAAGGTATGGGACTGTTGGTAGGCTTATTTGGATTGAAATAAGCCAAGAAAATAGCATATTATTCTTTAAGCTCATAGACGGTGATCCTCTTATGAAATGGTAGCGTTGAGTAAATTTTTAATTATAGACAAAGGAGGAATAAAATAAAAGAGAAGTGCTGAGCTATATAATAATAATAATAATAATAATAATAACAACTAATATTCGTACAATTACTGCGTTACAGAAACTTATAGTTACTTATTTGTTATTTACTACTGTGGAAAGAAGTCATGGCAATGAAAGAAAACAGAATTTGTTGTTTGTACTTCTAAAATATATAATTTATATACTCTGGTCTCTTTTAAAGCATAGATTACACTAATATATATATATATATATATATATATATATATATATATATATATAATATATTATATATATATATTATTGTCGTAACCATGAAGTTGCAGGCAGAGATCTTTTATAAAATAAGTGAAGGATTGTTAATTTTAAGATTTCGAGGTGTACATCTCTGAACGCAGTGTGGTTTGGCTTTTAAACGTTCATGAACGAATAAATCCGAAGTGTTTCAGATTGTTTAAAGTTGTTCTATCTTAGTTCGGATTATCAGAGAAGTAATAAAGCCAAGCCACGTGGGGACAGAGGTTTATCACCGAGACCCGACCCCAGCGAGAAGGGTAATCCAACGGATTTGGACGTGCGAGCAAATGCGTGGTTTCCTCTTTCGCGAGGTCGAAGATTTTAATATCTCTTTTGCATGATAGTGTGACTTTTGTAAGACAGATTCGAAGACGCTGCTAAAGTTGAACCACGAGGGGGTCATAAACTTAGGGCTTCGAATCTGTTAACGGTCTTTAAATATATTTCGTGGGAAGAAGGAGGGGTCTATACTCGGAAATCAGGTCCAGCTCCAATCAGGGGGCCCAGGATCCTGGGAAACGAAGTGAAGACGCCTTCTTTCTCTCTTGTATGGGTAATAGCCTTCTGGAGGGACGATCTTAGGAAAATAAATGATTTGATAGGTTTGCAGAATATTGGAAGGCGGGGTCCTTCAAATTTGTAAAGTAAATTCGAAAATTGAAAAGTTAGTTGTAGTCGTTCCTCCTTGAAGTTAACTGTGGTTAAACAAACACCCTGTAGACTTGTGGCGTAATAAACTTTAAAACGGAAAGTATACCATGTCATTAGCTTACGCGGAAATCGGCGCGTAAAAGTAAGAAAACTTAAAACTGAAAGAATCAATTGTCACTAAAGTAAAATTAAGAACTTATAGTTCATGAAATTCGTTTACGCGGAAATTTGAGCATAATCATTAAATGGTTAGCGACCTTAACCGAGAACTTGCTTGTATCTTAATTTAGGTTAACCAACGGAACAAGAGTTTTATGAACTTTCCATTAATTTAATTTGGCTCCACTTAAATAAGAAATAGGGTACGTCTGGGCCCTAGTTTCCTTAATCAGTCAATTTGGGTTCGGAAGCAATCCCGTTAGTGGATCTATTGTAGAGTTGAAAGTTTTAGGCGGCCGTAAATCTACGGTCCGTACACGGCACAATGGAGCCATTGGTCAGCTGTATGTAGTAAGTAAAATTAATTCTTTGAATATCTGGGTCGAATTCCGACCACTTCATTTATTGTTATTTGTTTTGTTGCACTAAAATATAAAACCCCTCGATCTATAAATTATTTCATTCAGCTAACTGTTCATCTTTTCTTTAGATTTATCATTGTTGATCAATTTAACGATTTAAATTCAATCACTGTGAACTTTGTCTTTGACGTTAAGATTATTGTATTGTCTGAAATTTTATAGATGTAATTCAGAATAAAATACTAAATGCATGTGCTGTGTCAAGTAACATTTAATAAAATTTATAAGAGGGCGTGTGTTGTTTTAAATACCTTGTGATAGACCCCTCTTGTTAGCTGGGGAAAATTAACGTTCAAAGTAGGCTTGTGGAAAGCCGAAGGAACCTAGCCTATCAATTTAAAGGGCCATCCGTCTTGGGTAGGCCGAATAATCCTGAACGAAAATAGATAAAATTAACGTAATAAGAACGGGCGTTCAATACCATAAATAAATATACGGATTGGGCGCGTACGTCATTTGGTGTCAGAAGTGGGATTCTATTTCAAGGTATTTATCGCAAGAGTGTAACTTTTTGTTAAAATAAATTTGCGTAACAATAAAGCAAAACGTAGAAAAATAATTGTAACAGCAATTATATGAAATAATTGTAACAGTAATTCTATGAAATATTTGCAACAGTAATTCGGTAAAATAATTGAGAACAGTAAGAAGGGTCGTTAACAGTGATAACAGTTTTAAAACGGTTTTGAAATAAAAATAAATAAGCAAATAAGTTTCGCGATGTCGGTAAAGAGCGTAGAAATAACGAATGAGGAAAGCGTAAGTGACATGAGTGATTCCGAAACAACGAACTTAAAAGAAATGAGCACCGAAAGGTTACGGAATTTAAAGAAGAAAAGGTTTTACAAAACGAATCGGTTAATAAAGGAATGCAAGGAATTAGATAAAGAAATAAATCGAAGAAGGTCGAAATTGGAAGACCTTGTAATGATTATTCCGCGATGGGAGTATTTGGACAACCGAAGGTCGGGGGTTCGTCCCCGAAAAATTTCTCTAGTTCCTCCCGTTACAGAAAAACTTGCGAGGCAAGAAAGGATAGGGTGGAGACCAGAGAACCCAGAAGACATCCCAAAGAATCCTTGCAGAAGTGCACACACCACAAGTGACGAGAAACACCGCACCGACGAAGACCGGCAGCTGAATATAAAAACCGTCGTACAGGTATTAAAGAGTACTAGCTTACCTTTGCAACGTGAACAGGCAGTAAGGGGTCCTGAGCAAACGACTTTTGGACACACATTGGAAGGAAGTTCGCCGAAGTTTATGGGCGAACGGGCACAAGAGAACCCAGAAACCAGCCCAAACGCCGTCAGGAAGGGAAAAGGTGAGACAGTCAACCCAATTGCCACAAGAATATTAAGTGCAGGTAATGCCTTGGTTCAGGCTAATCCCACAAGGAGACATATTAAAGTGGGCATACCTAAGGACGCGTTGAAGACCGTTATGCCGGAGTATGCTTGTAATTGCATCAAAGGAACATCCTTTCGGGAATATTGGATGGAATCAACTCAGTTTTCGGTAAACAACCCAAGCTTAGGACTAAGAGATGAAGAGGTCCTAAGAGAAGAAACGCCACATGACAGAAGCCGAAGACTGCAGAAACTGCAAAATCCTCCCACATCCTGGGACTACAACTCACAAGATTCAGAAGAAAGAACAGCCACAGCCACAAAGGAGGACAACATCAAGGATGTGGAGGTGAATGACGGAGACAAGTCCAGCAAGAGAGGAGAGCCCAGAAGGAAGAACTGTGACACTGGTCACAGGAGGAATAACACAACTCAAGAATGTGACTACAACCCCATCAGAAACCAGAAGAGAAAACAAACCAAGTCAAATGAAGACAGAGACTCCAAAGAGGAAACAATGGGAGAAAGTGGCCGGAGCCAGTGCAAGATTTGTCAGCAAATGCGAAATTGGGAAGAGGCGTGCCCTCGAGCAAACCTTCGACAGGATTGGAAGGAGAAGCCTCCCGAATAGCTTCAGAGGAATTAGCGGCGAGTCCGTCGGCTAGGACTGATCACCCTACCAGTACTCGTCGCTCAACAAGCTTCCACCGCGTTGGACGATGGTGGAGCTTCCGTCACATTGACATAAGCTATGCACAAGAACATCGGGAGCCTTCTTTGGACAGTTGCCAACTTCTCAGTACACAAGTTGCACCGCCCCCCCCCCCATTCATGTAAGGGGTAGAAGTAAGTTTGACTATGGGAAGGGGGGTTGAAGAATTCTTTTGTGTTTGTATAATTCCAGAGGCTCAGCAAGACTTGACTAGAGGCGTATTGTTTCGGAGGACATGAAGACGAAACAAAGGTACGCAGCCCAGTAGACCACCAGAAGAGGACAGTCACTGAATGAAACAGTAACCATCCAAGTAAGGGAGTAGACAGTAAGAGTGCGAGGGTGACTCTGGTAGAGGCAATCCCGCACGAAACACTAAAGGTGGCCGCCGTGATTCTGATGAGGGAAGTCAGAGACCCGGGGACGTAGTCCCCTGGGACTCTATTCTCCGCTGCACGGGATGTGCAGTGAAGCTCGGGGACTTAAAAAATGTTACCGAGCAGGATCCCACAGAGGAGAGGAGGTTACTGATGATCAATCAGGATGACGAAGAATACCTTGGCGAAAAAGAGACGTCGTGGGCATAGTGACAGAGGCAGAGCTAATTGGGAGGGTAGTCGACGCTCACCCCAAATTGGAACGAATGTCACGGTGAAAGGAAGTCAAGCATTGAAGAAGGACTTCGAAGAACGAGTGACAAGCCTCAAGTCCCATGTCCTTGGTTGGAAATCCTTTTCCGAAAAGAAGGAAAATCGTCGAAGAGTGGCTAAGGGATTATTCAGAGGTCTTCTTACTGGTGGCGGAGCCCTTGGGGTTTTTTTTTTTTTTTTGTGGTTTTTATGATAACCTGATGCCAATGAAGTTGGAAACCCAGGACCATCCTCCCATCTTTAGGCGACCCTACAGGGTACCTATTACACACGAGGAGGAGGTAAAGCGACAAATAGCAGAAATGCTGGATCAAGGAGTGATACAGCATAGCCGTTCCACCTGGTCGTTTCCATTGGTAATCGTGAAAAATGGGGAATATGGGTTCCCCTGGACGTCTATTCTCCGCTGCATAGGATATGCAGTGAGGCTCGAGGATACTTGGAGAAGGTGTCGAGCAGAATTCCAAAGGGAAGTTAAATGATATGGGAATAGACAGTGGAAAATTGGGGATATGAGTTCCCCTGGACGTCTATTCTCCACTGCATGGGATATGCGGTGAGGCTCGAGGATACTTGGACAAGTTGTCGAGCAGAATCCCCAAAGAAAAGTTAAAGGAAAAGGGAATAGACGAAGAAGAAAATTTGGGGTATGGTTTCCCCTGGACGTTTACTCTACGCTGCAATGAATGTGCAGTGAGGCTCAGCGTGGTTTGCAAGTATCACAGAGCGGGAAATCTCAACGGGAAGTTAACACTTTCCAAGGAGGCGGTAAAGTTACTTTTGAGAAATAAAAGTGGCGACTAAAGAGTATTACCTTGAAGATAAGATGACATCGGCATGGTGGTTGAGGCAACGAGAACGGGGAGGTTAGTCGGAACAGCCGTGTGATTCCTCGCCCGAAACGAAAAATGGAACAAGTGTCACGGTGAGAAAGAGTCAAATTTCCACAAGTGACTAAGAAGAGATTGAAAACCTCAAGACGCATGTTCACCGATGTCCGTCGCTCTCAAAGGGAAGAAGACCGACGAGGGAAAGAAAAGATTAACTACTACCGTCACCGGTAGAGTACCAGGACCACGTGATCACTAGGAATGAAGAGTGACCACAGGAGTCCAAAGGGGAAGCGATTGAAGAAAAGAAGCGTAGGGCCCTGAGGCTTTGTGTAGACTATAGACCTTGGGACGTCAATGGCAGCAAGGATAAGTACATCATATATAAGTACCCATCATGGGAAACCTTGGCCAAGTTGCACGGGACTCATTACTTCTCGAGCAGGGATTTACGCTCGGGAGATGGCAGTTGGCCATTCACGACGATAGCATCTCGAAAACTGCCTTCCCCACGGGAAGCGGTCATTTCGAGTTCAGGGTGGTCCCGTTTGGATTGTCCAATAGTCCACCAGTGTTCCAAAGAGTAATGAATTTGATTTTGCCGAAGCAATGGACAAGGAAGTACAGATTACTTAGATGACCTCATTGTCCTTGGAAGGTTTTAGAAGGACATGACGAGAGGGTACAACGAGCCTTGGATAGCCTACGCACCACCAACTTAAAGGTAAAGTTGGAAAAATGACAGTTATTACAGTCCCAGGTGGGGTAATTAGGCCATGTGGTCACCAGGAATCCAAGAAAGAGGCCATCAAAAACTCCCAGAGGCCAACCAACAAAAAGGAATGAAGCAATGTTAATTTGGGCAGAGAGTCATCGTCCGTTCGGACCATAAGCCGTTGAAGTGGCTTCTGAGGGAAGGACACCGAGAGCCCAAATGGAAGACTAGAGCGTTCGGTTATGACATTGCAAGACTGCGACGTTCTCATCGAGTACGTGAAAGGCAAACTCAACAGAGTGGCCGATTGGTTGTCCCGCCCGCCTGGAGTGACGAAGGAGTTTGTGAACGCAATATCCGAACAAAGCGATCATTGATCGCAAGGTAATCGGCAAACAACAGTAGAAGGACGTTGAAATAGCGGCAATTCGAGCAGCCATCGAAGAAGGAAAGGCTTTCAGCTGGTCCGTAACCAAGCCCATCCAGCCGTCGAGAGTCAAACTAGTGAGGAACTGCTGGTTTACATCGATGCGAACGGAAGAGAGGTCATCGTAGTTCCTAAAAAGTTGAGAGAGCAGCTCATTTGGAAAGCCCACACTGACGTCGGGAGCATGCATCCGGGAGCTGCCGGAACTACAGAAATCCTACGGGACCTTTATTTTGGCCAGGTATGGTTCAACAGGTACAGCAGGTAGTCCAAGCGTGCGACACGTGCGCGCGGAACAAATGGACGCGGAAAGTGACTGTGGAAACAATGCCTTGTGTGCGAGGCCACAGTCCTTGGGAACTTCTGCACGTGGACTTAGTTGGTCCCCTTCCTCCGACCGTGGAAGGCAGCCATTATATCCTCACGTGTGTGGATAGTTTCAGCAAATTCACCATACTGGCAGCAATAAAGGACAAGACGGCCCGGGAGGTGGCGGACAAGTGCCATCGTTTGATACGGTGCAAACTGGGCCCCTTCAGCAGTAGTATCCGACCAAGGCAAGGAGTTCTGGAACTCTACCTTGCAGGAGCTCTTCAGGGTTTGGGAGGTACGACACCAGGACCGCCGCATACCAGCCCCAAAGCAACGGGGAGGTCGAACGTCGGAATAAAGAGTTATGCATCAAACTCTGCATACTTTGTAAAGAAACGGGACGAGACTGGGATAAAATCCTCGACACCGTGGAATTGTCCTTGAACATCAGAGTGCATCGAGCCACGGGGTATTCTCCATTCTTCTTGATGTACGGGCGAGCCCCAACGTACCTTCAAAGCTATTTCGCATGCCACAGGAGGCGTGCGGGAGCCCGTACAACCCAGAGGAATACGCCGAAGACCGAAAGAGGAGTGAGAAATCTACCGCCGAGTGGAAGAGTTCATGCGGAATACGAGAAGGCTAACGGAATCAAGGAATTGAAGCCGTTCGAAGAGAAGGCGCCCCATGGCTTGGTGTACATTGATTACCCGCGACCGGGCAGAGGCAAGTTGGAGCCCCGGTACGAGGGTCCCTACATCATCATCAGGAACAGAAGACTCCAGTCACTTATCTCCTGCGTCACATGATCACTGGACATCAGATAGTGATCCATCGAGACCGCATCCGCCGCAGCATCGATGCCCCATGGGACGTTGAGCGACAAGGCGGGGCGGACGACGCAGGGGATGAGATGGGGGAAGGGCCACCGCCCCTCCTCTCGGGAGCTTCGCCCTCGACACCGGAGAAACATCAACACGGGGAAGTGAACCGGAAGGCGCCTCCCGCCCCCTGGCAGGACCGAGCGGCGGAACGAGGACCGCCGGGCGCTTCCGAACTACTTCCTCACGGAGAGCTTCGCCCAGGACGGGAGAAACATCAACACGGGGAAGTGAACCGGAAGGCGCCTCCCGCCCCCTGGCAGGACCGAGCGGCGGAACGAGGACCGCCGGGCGCTTCCGAACTACTTCCTCACGGAGAGCTTCGCCCAGGACAGGGAGAAACATCGACTAGGGGAGGTGAACCGGAGGGCGCTTCTTGCCCACTGGCAGGACCGAGTGGCGGAATGGGATCCGCCGGGCGCCTCCGAGCTACTTCCCCCCGAGAGCTTCGCCCAGGGAACGGAGGAACATCGACCCGTGGAGGTGAACCGGAGTGCACCTCCTGCCCCCTGGCAGGACCGAGTGGCGAGCAGGAGCCGCCAGGTGCTTCCGAACTACCTCCTCGCGGGGACCTTATGGGAATAGGGTCCCCCGGAGAAAGCAGACAGGCTGCTTTCCCAGGGCCACCGTTTGAGCGTCAGTATGCTCTTAGGCCCCGACCTCGAGTACACTACGAGGAACCCGAGGTTAACTAAAATTAAGTGTGTCAGTGTTGGTGTCCCAATAAAGGGGACAAATAAAATCTATCAGTGATAGTGTCCCAATCAAGGGGACAAGTAAATGGAAAGTTTTTGTGAATAAAAGTGATAATACCCGACCCTAGTTAAGAAAGTTTGCATCGGAGTGCAAAATGAAAGGAGGGGAGGGATGTCGTAACCATGAAGTTGCAGGCAGAGATCTTTTATAAAATAAGTGAAGGATTGTTAATCTTAAGATTTCGAGGTGTACATCTCTGAACGCAGTGTGGTTTGGTTTTTAAACGTTCATGAACGAATAAATCCGAAGTGTTTCAGATTGTTTAAAGTTGTTCTATCTTAGTTCGGATTATCAGAGAAGTAATAAAGCCAAGCCACGTGGGGACAGAGGTTTATCACCGAGACCCGACCCCAGCGAGAAGGGTAATCCAACGGATTTGGACGTGCGTTCAAATGCGTGGTTTCCTTTCGCGAGGTCGAAGATTTTAATATCTCTTTTGCATGATGGTGTGACTTTTGTAAGACAGATTCGAAGACGCTGCTAAAGTTGAACCACGAGGGGGTCATAAACTTAGGGCTTCGAATCTGTTAACGGTATTTAAATGTATTTCGTGGGAAGAAGGAGGGGTCTATACTCGGAAATCAGGTCCAGCTCCAATCAGGGGGCCCAGGATCCTGGGAAACGTAGTAAAGACGCCTTCTTTCTCTCTTGTATGGGTAATAGCCTTCTGGAGGGACGATCTTAGGAAAATAAATGATTTGATAGGTTTGCAGAATATTGGAAGGCGGGGTCCTTCAAATTTGAAAAGTAAATTCCAAAATTGTTAAGTCAGTTGTAGTCGTTCCTCCTTGAAGTTAACTGTGGTTAAACAAACACCCTGTAGACTTGTGGCGTAATAAACTTTAAAACGGAAAGTATACCATGTCATTAGCTTACGCGGAAATCGGCGCGTAAAAGTAAGAAAACTTAAAACTGAAAGAATCAATTGTCACTAAAGTAAAAAATTAAGAACTTATAGTTCATGAAATTCGTTTACGCGGAAATTTGAGAATATTCACTTGAAGGTTAGCGACCTTAACCGAGAATTTGATTGTAACTTAATTAATGTTAACCAACGGACCAAGAGTTTTGTGAACGGTCTCTTAAGTAAATTTAGCTCCACTTAAATAAGAAATAGGGTACGTCTGGGCCCTAATTTCCTGAATCCGTCCATTTGGGTTCAGAAAGAAGTCCCGGTAGTTAACATTGTAGAGTTTGCAAGTTTGTAGCGGCCGTAAATCTACGGTCCGTACGCAGCACAAGTGGGAGAAAGTTGTCTCCTACTTAGTAGTAGTAAAAATTCCTTTGAATATCTGGGTCGAATTCCGACCACTTCATTTATTGTTATTTTTTTGTTGCACTAAAATATAAAACCCCTCGAGCTATAAATTATTTCATTCCGCTAACTGTTCATCTTTGCTTTAGATTTATCATTGTTGATCAAATCGATTTAACTTCATCACTGTGAACTTTGTCTTTGACGTTAAGATTATTGTATTGTCTGAAATTTTATAGATGTAATTCAGCATAAAATATTAAATGCATGTACTGTGTCAAGTAACATTTAATAAAATTTATAAGAGGGCGTGTGTTGTTTTAAATACCTTGTGATAGACCCCTCTTGTTAGCTGGGGAAAATTAACGTTCAAAGTAGGCTTGTGGAAAGCCGAAGGAACCTACCTATCAATTTAAAGGGCCATCCGTCTTGGGTAGGCCGAATAATCCTGAACGAAAATAAGAGATAAAATTAAAATAGAGAACGGGCGTTCAATACCATAAATAAATATACGGATTGGGCCCCGCGTACGTCAATATATTATATATATATACCTTCCTTCGCCAAAACAATTTTTCCGCACTTTTTCCGTCAGAAATACAACAATGGTTACGACTCGTAGATCTGAAACTAATTACAATAATAGAAGACACTAATATATATAATATATATATATATATATATATATATATATATTGGGTGGGAAAAAAAAAGAGAGACCTCGAACTTTGGCTGTAAAATCTAAAATTATGGTCAGATTTCAATATTTTTTCACACCCCACAATTAAGTAAATTTCCTATACGGTGAGTGGACTTCAAAGAAAACTAATGAAAATTACGGATTTATTGAACATTTCTTTATGCCACTGGAAATTCTCCATTTACACTATAACTGCATTATCGGGTCGGCAAAAAAAAAAGGAGACCTTTTAAATCCTTCATATCTAGGCAAATACGGTACATAGAACCATAAAATTTTAGTATGATAGTAGTAGTTACTTTTATGGTTTGTGTGCCATCTTTTAGCATTTTAGCTGAGAAATTGGATTTATGGCGAATATGCCAGAAAAACCTTGCGATAATTAAAGCGATTTTAATTAACGTAAGCCAACTGCAGGAGGTTTAGACAAGCTTCTCAAGAAAATTGATAAAACAGGAGATGCTAAAAGATGGCATACAAATCATAAAATTACCTAGTACTAACATACTAAATTTCATGGTTCTATGTACCGTATTTGCCGAGATATGAAGGCCTATATACCAGGTGTACATAAAGTCAGGATCTATTTTTGTGAAGCACTTGGAAATTATATGGAATTCAATCATAAAATGATAAAGTGGTAACATTTTTAAATAATTAAGAGTAGGATTCGACGTGACGCCCATCAGTATCCCTGCACAGCTCAAATCGTTCAGCAGCATTTCTAAACACATTCTGGGGCATTTGCGGGGTTATGTTATCTGCAGCAGTTCGTAAACGTGTACGTAAGTTTTCAAGACTCGTAATCTTCGTCTGATAGACGTGCGATTTGATAAAGCCCCATGCAAAGAAATCTAAAGGGGTTAAATCTGGTGATCTCGCTGGCCAAGGTCTGTTGCTTCCGCGTCCGATCCAGCGATTTGGAAAACGTCCATTTAGATAATCCTGAACAATTTTGGCATAGTGACAAGGAGCACCATCATGTTGATAGACGACGGTACTAACAATCCTATCCCCGTCGTCTATCAACATGATGGTGCTCCTTGTCACAGACCTTGGCCAGCGAGATCACCAGATTTAACCCCTTTAGATTTCTTTGCATGGGGCTTTATCAAATCGCACGTCTATCAGACGAAGATTACGAGTCTTGAAAACTTACGTACACGTTTACGAACTGCTGCAGATAACATAACCCCGCAAATGCCCCAGAATGTGTTTAGAAATGCTGCTGAACGATTTGAGCTGTGCAGGGATACTGATGGGCGTCACGTCGAATCCTACTCTTAATTATTTAATAAATGTTACCACTTTATCATTTTATGATTGAATTCCATATAATTTCCAAGTGCTTCACAAAAATAGATCCTGACTTTATGTACACCCTGTATATGGTTACGACAATACAACAATGGTTACGACTCGTAGATCTGAAACTAATTGTACTAGGGGCACTCAGTATATTTCGCCCACCCTTTTTTCTTAGCTAATTAATAGAGCATGGGGCTGAAATGTCTTTTAGGCCGTAGGTTGAACTTTCTGTGCTCCACTTAACCGGATTTTTCCAGTTTGAACCTCCCCTCATTGTATAAAACCGCTTTTAAACGTCCTTGTATAAAACCGATGGTTAACGAAGTTTCGAAAATAGCGTCTGACAGTGGTATGCGTCGTAAAGAGAGAGCTGTTATCGAATTCTTAACAGCATCGGCTGTGACATCTCACACTGTGCAACGTGCTAACAGCATCATTCGATCAAATCGGCGCCTTACATACAAGGAGCGATCAATGGAGCTAGGAATTAGTGGAAGAAGTGTGAATACGATAATTCAGCATCTGAGATACTCAACTCACGGTTTGTTTCTCGCTAACTGACTGAAGATCACAAAGCTCAAAGAAAAGAAATTGCTTCTGAATTGTTCGTTCGATACGAGACAGAAGGGGATGACTTCCTTTCACGAATTGTGATTGGGGATGAGACTTGGGGACACCACTTTGAACCTGAAACAAAACACCAATCCATGGATGGGCATCACGCAGACTCCCCACGCAAGAAAAAGTTCAAAATGGCTACCTCTGCAGGAAAGGTTATGGCCACCATCTTATGGGACATGAAATGAGTGATTCTGGTCGACATTATGAAGAAAGGACAAACAATCAACTCAGAGACATATATTGATACCCTACAGAAACTCCAGAGACGTATAAAGCGAGTTCGACCGGAGAGAAAACTGGAAGACGTCCTTCTTTTGCACGATAACGCAAGACCACACAACAGTTCGCAAACAAGAGGGGCCATCACAAAAATGCGCTTGACTGTGTTACCCCACCCTCCATACAGCCCGAATCTGGCACCTTCAGACTTCCATTTGTTTGGGCCAATGAAGGGTGCTATTCGTGGAAGAAAGTTTCAGAGTGACGATGAAATTGTTGAGGAGGTTAAGAGGTGGCTCTAGCGGAACCCGTCGGACTTTTACCAGCAAGGAATAAAGGCCCTTGTTTCGAGGTGGAGGAAAGCCGTGGAAAAGGATGGAGACTATGTGGAAAAATAAAAACTTGTCAAAAAGGTATGTAACTACTTATGTACAAAATTTTTGGAATTTACAAGGAAACTTGGAAAGCAAGAAAAAAAGGTGGGGCAAAATATATTGAGTGGCCCTCGTATAATAAAGGCTAAGAAAATAATTTAAGATATAATAATAATAATAATAATAATAATAATAATAATGGGTAAGTGGATAATTAGAGAAATGAATGTATTCGTGTAGCTATATGGTAAAAATGGCTCCGAGAACACAACATAATTTGCTGTATGTTTTGAGACCCATACCTCCTCTCGTATAGGTCTATTTCTGTCTATTAAACTCTTTTTCATGCATGAGAGTTTTCTTCTGTTCAGGCTCTATTGTTTAAGGGTATAAGGTTCAAAATTGAATGTCAAGCTCTGTATTCAAAAGACGACTCTGCTATTTGATTTTTACTCTCTTCCTGCAAAGTATGTATATGTACAGAATATCAGTCTGATGAGTGGGAATGTTGCTCCCTTTGCACGAATGTAGCTAGAAGTGACGTGAATTAAGATAAAACTAACGAGGCTGCGAAACCGGACACGGCGGAACGCTGCGTAAAAAGAGCTATGACATTTTTTTTCCTACTCAACCTACACTTACGTTAACCTATCCCCAGCCTCGGCAATGTTTGTTTGTTTGTTTTTGTGTTTTTGTTTGTTTTTGTTATTTTTTTAAACCTATAAATATCTCTCATGAATTCTAACGGAAGGCGAGGAACGCGAGGAGGAAATTCTCAAATTGATCCAATTTCCTCGGACCAAATGCCATCATACTACTGACACCAATTGACCAGGGAGGTACCCGGAGTGGCAGGAGAGAGGGAGTGCTGGAACTCCCGTTTCTCCTATCACTCTCCTCCTTAACTGATCTTTTCCCGTGTCGTATCTACCCTGTGAGAAGTCCAGCATGCTCTCAAACACACACTTCTCTCACTGTTCTTCACTACACACGTATGCATCTTACAGATTGCATAATCTTTTCAAAATTAAAAATCCAACAAAATGAGAGTGACCTCAAGAGCCTCGCCGTTCCCTGGGAGGGAACCATAAATATCACACACTTCTGGCTCCCTCGCCGCCGATACCAAGAACGCAGACCCGGACAGCAGAGCTGGTTCTCCTATCGCCCATTTGAGATGTTCCAGGTCTCTGCCTAATTCACTTTTCATAAACATCTGCAACATTCAGACCCGGATCTAAGGATGGGCTATGTGGGCTGCAGCCACGGGCCCCACATTTGAGGGGGGCCCCAAAATTTTCTACATTATTTATTTTAATTTTAGGTTTTTACATTTATTATTACAGTCACTGGCAATTCTCTATGTTGAACATGCTCTGGCCAAAGAAGTCGATTTTCGAAATATTATTAATGAATTTGCACAAAAAAAGTTTCGTCGGTTCAATCGGTTGCCAGCTCATAATCAGTAGGTAGGTGTGTATAAAATTATTAATTCAGGAAAATATACATAATATGTAAAATAAAGTAAAATATTTGTAAAGTAATATGTTTGTTCCTAAAACTAAATAAATAAAGTAAAGTAATATGTTTGTTCTGAAAACCTTTAATTTTCCTCGTAAACAAAGCTTATAATCCTTATATAATAAAAATTGTAGCCAAGGGGGGCCCCAAAAAAAAATTAGCCACGGGCCCCCATTCTTCTAGATCCGGGCCTGGCAACATTCGTGGCCTCTCCTCAAATTTCCAATCTGTTGAACACCACCTCTCTTCCACTAAGCCTCACCTTCTCTCCCTCACTAAAACTCAGGTGTCTGGGACGACTGACAGCAACACCTTTCCTGGACTCTCCTACTTTCTCTATACTCAATTTCAATTCAAGGTGGATGTTGCGTATATGTACGCAACGACTTAACTTGCACTCGTATTCCAGAACTTGAATCCTCCGGATTCTACCCCGTCTGGCTATGCTTACATGCCAATCTCAAACTACTGTAAATACATCTACGTTGTTTATCTTTCTCCTAAGTCTACTGACTATTTAAAACTCTTCGACTACCTCACTTCCAAAGTGGAATATATTCTAACCCATTCTCCGTTTGCTAAAATCTTCATTTTAGGAGATTTCAATGTTCACCACCTTTGGCTTTCCTCCGATTTCACTAACATCCCTGGTGAATTAGCTTACAATTCTCCATTCTGAATAACCTACAATAGATTGTACAGTGTCCTACCCGTATCCTCGATTGTCTTGGAGATAGGCCTAACATTCTGGATTTATTTCTCACCACTCATCCTTCTTCTTACTTTGTGAAACTTTTTCTCTGTTGGGTTCCTCCGACCACAATCTAATACTCGTATTTCTTTTCTGTCCTATCGCTCTAGTTCCGCTTTTGGATCTTCCCAAGAGGAGACGTCTTTGGCACTTTGGCGCCGCTGATTGGGAGGCTCTTAGGAATTATATTTTGTACCCGGAATCAAGCAAAATCTGTTCTTCGACTCACCATAAATTCCTTCATCCGACAAAAATGTGAAAAGCTATCTAATTTTAAGTCTTCTCACTCTTTCTGGCATCTAGCTAAAAAACTCCCCAACAAATTTCCTTCTTCGTTCAAACTTTCGCCTCCAATTCAACCCTGAACGACTCCAGTGCTGTTCCTCTATCTACTCCTCCCTCTGACTTAATTATATCTGCAATTAGAATCTCTTCCAAAAAGGTTTCCTCTGCCCTATCTGGACTCAACTCGAGGAAGGCGCAGAGCCGGATTTAGACGTGTGGAGGCCCTGGGCAGCCTCCATGTGGAGGCCCCCCTGCCTTAGGGGAAGACATAATTGAAGTCATCCATAAGATTCATAATATAATTAACATACATACACTTTCAAAACATCGTGCACTCTTGTGTCTGTCCATTCCACTCATTTCTGCAAAAAATGAAAGCCTCGGGTTACTCGGGTATTCCATTATAGTGAGAGTAGGCCTAAAAGAGTAATAAAAACAAAATAATAATCAGTACACAACAAATAGTAATTGGTAAAAGTTTATGTACTACAGTGGTATTGGATGCGCTTGTTTTTTTGTTGATCATCTATCGGTTTTTTTTAGTTTCGGGTTTTTTCTATTTTGATAATGGCTTGTCAATATGTGGAGGCCCCCAAGATGTGGAGGCCCATGGGCAGCTGCCCACTTTGCCCACTCCTAAATCCGGCCCTGTGAAGGCATACGGTCCTGATTGTGTTCCTTCTGTTGTTCTTAAGAACTGTGCTTCTTCGCTGACACCCTGCCAAGGCAAACTCTTTCGTCTTTGTCTTTCATCTCGTACTTTTCCTTCCTGCTGGAAGTTTGCTTTCATTCAACCTGTCCCAAAAAAGGATGACCGCTCTCAATCTTCCAAGTATCGTTCAATTGCTTTGATTTCATGCCTTTCTAAATTTTTTAATCTATTCTTAATAGAAAGATTCTTAAACACCTTTCATCTCACAACCTTCTTGTCAGTATGAGTTCCGCAAGGGGCACTCTACTGGCGATCTTCTTGTATATCTCTCTGCCTCTTGGACGTCCTCCTTTCGGGATTTCAGTGGAACCTTTGCATTGCGCTGGACATATTAAAAGCTTCTGATAGAGTCTGACACAAACCCTTAAGTTCAAAAGATTTTATGTAGGAAGGAGGGGGCTAAGGGCGACCGTCCGCAAAAGTAACCCTCCACAGAAGACGGAGAGAGCCAAAAACAAGGTCTCCAAGGCTCAATTATGCCATTTTTCTTTTTTTTTTTAATATAAATTTTGAAAAGGTTGTGTAATAAGGAATAAAAGGAGAAGTGTGTGTTTGAGAGCATTCTGGACTGCTCACGGAGTAGATGAGACATAAAAAAAGATCAGCTAAGGAGGACAGTGAGAGGAAAAACGGGAGTTCCAGCACTCCCTGTCTCCTGTCTAACATCCACCCAGGAGTCCTTCCCTGGTCGATTGGTGCCTACAAAGTGCTCTCCTTCAGTTTCTCTCTTTCTATATGTGCCTTCATCTCTGATTTCCTTTCTGGCCGATCTATAGCTGCGGTTGTAAATGGCCACTATTCTTCTCCTAAATCTATTAATAGGGTTGTTTTTACTCAGGGATCTGTCCTGTCACACACTTTTCTTTCTATTTATCACTGATCTATTAAATCACATTTCCTCTCCCATCCACTCTTATGCTGATGATTCCACTCTTCACTTCTTCACTCGCTTCACAAAGCGTGTTTCTCCATAGTCACTTCCATGCTACGCGTAGTATGGCTATGGTGCACCTGACCTCTGATCTTTCTACTATCTCTAATTGGGGCAGAAAAAAAAACCTTCTGGTTTTCAATTCCTCAGGAACTCAGCTCCTTCATCTGTCTACTCGTCACAATCGTCCACACGACTATCCCTTAACTTCAACAACATACAACTCAATCCTTCTTTTCCTCTTAACATTCTTGGCGTTTCCTTTTCTCGTAATCTTTCCTGGAAAGATCACATATATTCTCTTTCCAAAACAGCTTCTAAGAGTTTAGGTGTAATGTACCGGCTCCGCAGTTTCTCCACCCCACTCAGTTGCTGTCTCTGTACAGGGGTCTTGTCCGCCTTTGTATAGAGTATGCTTCTCATGTGTGGGGTGGCTCAACCCACACAGTTGTACTTGACCAGGTGGAATCAAAGGGTTTTCGTCTCATCAATTCCCCGCCTCTTTCTGATTGTCTTCAATCTCTCTCTCTCTTCGCCGCAACGTTGCCTCACTCTCTTTTCGCCCCAATGTTGCCTCGCTCTCTCTTTATTATCACTATTATAACGCACATTACTCTTCTGAACTATCTAACTGCATGCCTCCTTCCTTAAGGAAAGCACGCAGTACCAGACTTTCGTCACAGTCTCATTCCTTTTCTGTCCAGCTCTCTGACGCAAGTATTAATAGGTATTTTTAATCTTTCA
The DNA here is from genome assembly GCA_023014485.1 of Bathynomus jamesi. Lineage (NCBI taxonomy): Eukaryota > Metazoa > Arthropoda > Malacostraca > Isopoda > Cirolanidae > Bathynomus > Bathynomus jamesi. Next base: position 227,341 of record JAJOZX010005464.1, on the reverse strand, counting down.
TCTACTCAAACGGTCAATTCTCGAACAATCTTCCTCAAGCTATCTTTCATCCTGTCTATAAACTCCAATCTTTCAAACGCAGTGTATACAGGCATTTCGAAAACCTTGAATCTTGATTTTTGCCTCTCTTCTTTCTCTATGGTAGGGCGATTTTGCGGGTATTCGCCCTTGGCCCTTCCTTCGTGCATAATATACTGTATATTCAAATTCTAATCAAAATATTTCTTTCGGATAAAAAGTATCCATCGGGTTAGATAGATAAAAGTGACATACAGTCAATTTCTCTCATTCGTTCGTACATATTTGATTCTTGACTTTGAAACATCGAAGGAATGAATAATTCTTTATTTGTAAATTAATACAATTTTTTGCTTACCTTAATTTTAACATAAAATAAATATTTGGGAAATAATAAATATTTGCATTAAGATCATTCTCAAACAAGGACAAATCATTATTACTCATCAAAACTCATCCTAAAATGAACATTAGATAACCCATTTTTAAAAATGTTTTTATTTAGAACATTAAACTATTTCCTGAGTTAAAAATTCTCTTAAAATATTTAAAATGCATCAAAACTATATAATATTTAAACAAAAGAAAATTGCCTTGACTAGCAACTTAATGATTACTTATGTAATTCGTTACATTAAATATAGTTTTAACTACCCTCATGAATTCAATGACAAAAGTTTTAAATTCTTTTAAAAAGACCATCTTTTAAATTCCAAAGCGAAGTACCCCACACGGAAAAAGACTTCCCGCAACTTTTTACACATAAAAATATTATCCTCTACTGTCTCAAATCACTTAAAAAAGAAGTTTTGAAGGCCATTTCTTCATCTAAGAAGTTATGTATCATTGAAAGAAGTTATTATATCATCTGACAAGAAGCTTCGTGGTCCGAAAAAAGGAAAAACTTGCCGTAGAAATTGAAATTTTGGTATACCCATGAAACTTTTATGGTTAGATGAGGCAATGTACGAATACTATAAGAGGGTTTTGGTTCTTCATGTTTAGAAGACATAAAGACAAGGCTCCTTGTTCTCTCCTCTGTTGTTTAATGTGTATATTGATGGCTTAATGAGTTCTTTTAATGAGGCAAGAGTGGGATTGTTATATGCGGTTAAATAATTGGTTAAATACATGCGGTTAACATACGGTTAAATAACTTGGTCTATGGCTCTCTGTCAATAATATGATATTAATTAGCCTTTCAATTAAAGGTCTAGATCATCTTCTAAAAATTTGGAAATTATATTTGCAGAATCACAATATTAATTTTAATATTAATTTTGCAGTTCTATCCTAAAAGCTCAACTCAAACAGCGAATAGTATCTTCAAACTGAAAGGTGAGTGAACAAACCAAGTACAAGAATTTAAGTATTTGGGTCAAATCATCACCAGCTCTTTGAATGACAACTCAAACGTAAGAAAAAGAATATCGAAGTTTTTGTGCGAAAGCAAACGTGATTTAAGGAGCTTTAGATTCTGTATAAGTGACGTTAAAGACACTCTTTTTCGTTCTAAAAAGGTTAGGACAGAACTCAAAATTTGCTTCATAACATCTTTTACAATTCTATATAAGTTACCTCCAAGATGCTCAGGTTCGCAAACGTTCGCTAATCACAATGTCTCGAACCACCCGGAGGTAACAAGACGTACTCAGTACAGTTTAATGCAAAGAATTCAAAACTCAGACAATCCACTTGTCAAAGCTATTCTTCAGTCCAACTTTATGTCTTCTAAACTACAGGGTGTCCGTAAAGTCATCACATATCATAGGCAAATAAGCAATGTATATTTATTTCAAGGTGAAATCGGCTCCATCAGGCCAAATATGTTGAAGAACATTCAAAGAAACCTGCTTTTTCGTTTACAAACATGTTTTGAGATTGGTGGGAATCATTTCGAACAAATACTGTAACTATCTTTATAAATAAATGTATTTTTCCTATGATGCGTGACTTTATGGACACCCTGTATGATTTTGATGGTATGAAAATGTTTGTCTATAGCTCTACTTAACATCGTTATTGGTATTTTCATTACTTATACTTTTATTTTTAGCCCTAGTTTCGTGTTCAGTTCTTATTATTACTTTTAATATTACTTATTTCATTACTTGTATTTCGTTTTATTTCGTCCTATTTTTGTTTTTAGCACTAACAGCTCTATTATGGAAATTACTTTCTTCTGCTAATAAATCCCTTAATTTCAGTTTAATTTTCAGTATGTATATGTTGCAGTAAAAACCCGAAATCCGTCAAAACCAGTTTTTACTAGTCAAAACTAGAATCGCTAAAACTAGTATTACCTGGTCAAAACTGGTTCCACCTAAAGCTGTCGGGGAGAACCCGAATTATATGGCTTACATATTACTAAACCTACTTTTACCTACACGTTTCAGTCAAAACTAGTTTCACAAGAGTTCTGTTAGAAAAATCCGGTTTAAAAATACCCGGTTAGGTTAAATGAATGCCCGGTTAGGTCATCTGAATGCCCGGCTCGGTCAACTGTAGCCTTTGACGATTGGTTAGGTTAAGTCGTGATGTTTCTGTTAGTTTTAACGAAAATATCACGACTTAACCTAACCACTTGTCAAGGACGTACAGTTGACCTAACCGGGCATTCAATTAAGCTAACTGAGCATTCACTTGACTTAACGGGCATTCAATTACCTAACCGGGCATTCAATTAACCTAACCGGGCATTCAATTCAGTAAGTTATTGAAACTAGTTTTGAGTGAAATATGTAGTTAAAAATACGTTTAGTAACGTGTGAGCAGTATATTTCGGATTCTCCCCGACAGTGGCGACGCCAAGGGGAGGCGAGGGGAGGCGGGTGCCTCCCCTTCCGCCTCCCCTAAAGAATCTAAGAATATATATCTCACATATTAAAAGTATTTCTTTTAGTTAGATTAATCTCAGTTGATTTGTAAAATTCCAATATTATGATAAATGTACGAGCTTGGCAACCTACTAAGTGTCGCCATATATATAAATTAATCAGCGTATCAAATCAATATTCGCCTCCCAAGCCTATCTCAATGCCACCTTTCCACCTCCCAAATTCCAGAATCCTGGAGATCATTTATTGTTTTTAATTCATTCGGTAGTGTTCTATATTTCTACCGTTAAATAAGTGTAAGAATTCCTACTACATTAAAAAGTATAGTTTGCCTTTGAGATATATTCACTCTCCAAATTACCTTGTTTGATATTTGTGACGTATCTGATTGTTCATTATATTCTCGTTTAATATGGTTGGAGCAGATTGTTTTGTAACTCTGAACATTAGGTAGCACATCTGTATTTCAAATATGTCTTTAAATTTTAAAATACGCAGTTGCTTGAAGATTCCTGATGTATGAGCATAATAATCACTCTTGTTATTTTTCTAATAATTCCCTTCTGGTTTATAATTAAGGGTTGATGATGTAATCACTTGCACTCCTATATGCGGTAATAATGTATGCGAGATGTAGATAAACTAGAGAAGTATAGCGTTTTAAGTGTATTTCTGGGAAGGAAATGTAATTTTGCTAATATAAACGAGAATTTTGATAGTCTATGATCCATATTTTCAGTATGTTAACGAAAAGATAGCTTGCATCAGTTGCAACTCCTAATAATTTCCCTTCAATGACCCGCGAGTCAAGTGCAAGTCGACAATAATACCGAAGTTTAATATTAATTTCGTTTTGGGATTAACAGGAAGTGAATTGGGTTTTTATTTAATGATAATTTACTGGCTTTCAGCCGGCCGCATACTCTTGCGATGTCTCTATATTATTTCGTTAAGGAATGTGAGATCTGAGTATATCAGGGAAGTATCATCCGCATATGGAAGATTTTCCCGTTATGAGAGTTGTAAAAGTCATTTATGAGGTCAGAAATAGTAGGAGGGCCCCAGATGCTACCATGTGCAACTCCATGTGTGATATTTAGTTCTGCGTTGATGATGCTATTATGTTTGATATACTGGCTTCTGTTGTACAGGTATGATTTAAATCAATTTAGAGCATCGTTATTTATGCCATAATGAGATAATTTATAAATATGTCGAGTGGGAGATTGTATCAAAGGCATTTCATACACCCATAAACAAGAGAACAGAAGACTCTTTATTATTATTAAGGTTATACGACTGAAATCGCGTCGTTTGTTTTATGGTCCTCCCTAAAACCAAATTGATATTTCGATATGAGGCTATTTCCCTCGAGATATTTTGAGAGCTGCGTGTACGTAAGTTTTTCAAATATTTTTCCTAATAGAAGTAAGATGGATAGATCGATAATTCGAAGGTAGTGATTTGTCTTCTGATATGAATATTGAACAAATTCGTGCCTTTTTAAATACGTTAGGGAAAATACCATGCGGCAGAGATAAGTTAAATAATATTGATAAAAGGAGAGATAAATTATCTGACCAGTATTTAAAGACAGCGTTGGAATAGAATCGACGTGACATAATTTGTTTTAAAGGTAAATAACCTTTTTTGACTAATACAAAAAACCTTGGTTTAACTTTGCTTGCTCTAATGCTATCCACAACTTTTCAGAAGGTACCAATCAACATCCAACTCCTGACTCTCACTTAGCTCATATTTCTGCCCGAAATCGTCCAAAATCTGTTCTTTGATTCGCCAAAAAATTCAGTCATCAGAAAAAAATGTGAAAAAATATTGGTACTTTTGCATTATCCTCCCAACACTAATTTTTTTTTATAATAGAAGGAAAATAAAATAATATAAGTGTTGGGAGCAAAATATTCTGAAATTACATCATTAGTTATATGAATAAATATTCTTAACCTAACCTAACCTAACCAAACCTAACCTAACCTAATCCCAACATTAATTTTTTTTATAATGGAAGGAAAATAAAATAATATAAGTGTTGGGAGCAAAATATTCTGAAATTACATCATTAGTTATATGAATAAATATTCTTAACCTAACCTAACCTAACCAAACCTAACCTAACCTAATCCCAACATTAATTTTTTTTATATGGAAGGAAAATAAAATAATATAAGTGTTGGGAGCAAAATATTCTGAAATTACATCATAGTTATATGAATAAATATTCAACCTAACCTAACCTAACCAAACCTAACCTAACCTAATCCCAAAATTAATTTTTTTTATAATGGAAGGAAAATAAAATAATATAAGTGTTGGGAGCAAAATATTCTGAAATTACATCATTAGTTATATGAATAAATATTCTTAACCTAACCTAACCTAACCTAACCTAACCAAACCTAACCTAACCTAACCTAAAAACCTAACCTAACCTAATCCCAAAATTAATTTTTTTTATAATGGAAGGAAAATAAAGTGCCATAACCAAAACCAAACCAACATTATATAAAAAAATTAGTGTTGGGAGGATAATGCAAAAGAACCAAAATATTTAATTCTAATTCTTCTCGCGCATTTTGGCACTTAGCCAATAACATATCCAACAACTTTACTTCTTCATTCCCTCCTCTTTTCCATTCCGACGACTCAGTTGCCGTCTCTTCTCCTACATATATGTATTACTTGGATTGTAAAATAATGAACTTGCGCTGGGTATAGCGAATGCTATAGTAGCGGTCCAAGATCGAACTGTGTTCAGAGGATTAATCGTGACGTAATCGGAATCCTCCGTAGATGACTGAGTAGGTGAAATGCTAAAAAGGGAGAGTTCCGATTTACAGCGGACTAGTGCCTACTCATTGTCGATTCATTATTGATAGACTGTTTGAAATAGCCGCCTTCCTTATCCTGAAACCGTTTTTATTAAGTGCGCGAGTTGGTGATATGCCTTATTTTGAGACCGGCAAACCCCGTTCTAGAACACCACCACCACCACCATTAGGAGCAGGCAGGCAGGCAGGCAGGCTGGCTGGCTGGCATGCATGCATGCAGGCAGGTAGAGAGGCAGCTAGTAGGCAGGCAGGCAGGCAGGCAGGCAGACAGTTCGACTATTCCTATACAATTTTAATTGACGATTTTATGAAGTGTAGACATAAACAAGGTGATAATAGATTGAAGCTTAGAGAATATTTAGAAGACACTTCCCCGGAGAAGTACCACTCACTTTGGGACGCTGGTCAAGAGCGTTACAAACCATCCCTCGCCCTCACCGTTTATCCGCAGGAACTCTCTTTATATACGTTGTAACTGTCGCTACGATCTAGAAGACTTCCTCACACATCGCTATGAGCTCTGAACAGTTTTCAATTGAAAAAAAACTGGTGAAAAGGAAATAAACACTCACTTAGACCGTGTTTTGTATACATTAACTTTTTATGATAATATTATAATAACCGACTGTTTACTGGAGCAGTCTTTTGAATCTATACGTTTAAAGACTAAGAATTGTGAAAATATTACGCCGAATTGTAAAGCAGGAAAAAAGTAATCCTAAATGATCTTAAGGCTCTGAATATCGATTATTATAGTTTACCTCGTACATATTATATACCACTGTTTTTTCTATTTACTCTTCACTCATTTTTAAATTATGTCTATGTATGCGTCTTAAGCTGTTATGTGTGTTTGTGTGTGTGTGTGTTGTGTGTGTGTGTGTGACCTGGTTGGAACTGGCTAGCCAGGTTGGTTTGTGGGATCAGTGGCGACAGTCAGTAACAAGTACACAGAAGCGCTCGACCTCATTCAATAGCCACTATATTCTCTATTCATAGTAGCATTGGGTCACCGTGCTGCATTACATCAGATGGTCTCTAAACCTTATATACGTTCAAATTTTTTTATCTTTTAAAATGGTGGTCCCTAAAGTTCATAGCATGACGTCACATTTATATATATATATATATATATATATATATATATATATATATGCCCCCGCAAGGGGGTTCTAAGCTCGTGCTCTTGAGTGCTCTTTGTGCTCGTTTGTACGTGCTTGTTCCTGGAGATTTCACGTGCGCCCTCCCGGCCCTAGCACCCAAGGATGATGGGGCTCGACCCTGCAGTCCTTGTCATCCTTGGTCTTTTTCCACTTCGACTGTCCCCTCCACCCTTTCTTTTTCCTCTGTCTTTCCTCTCACTTTTCTTTGTTTTTCCGCTGAGATATGCCCTTTTAAATAGAGGCGAATCGGTTCTTCCCGAACTTAAAAAAAAAAAATATATAATATATGCACTAAAATCACAAATAACACGTGACCTTATTAATAAGCAAACAACCACAGGGAAAAGGAAACACAAAGTCCGAGCGCTTTCGTGATATATTCACATTATCAAGGAGGATAATGTGAATATATCACGAAAGCGCTCGGACTTTGTGTTTCCTTTTCCCTGTGGTTGTTTGCTTATATTATATATA